>JAOQGH010000008.1:8367305-8380057 GCA_025769975.1 Gallinago jamesoni
GGGTTCAAGGGCAGGTTGGAGGGGGCTTGGAGGGACCTGGTGTGGTGGGAGGTGTCCCTGCCCAGGGCAGGGGGTGGGACAGGGTGGGCTTTAAGGTCCCATCCAACCCGAACCATTCTGTGACTCTATGACCAGTCAGACCTGTCATGCCCAGGTCGCCGAGATTTTGTCCCTGTCCTGGGACCTGGCAGAGCTTTGCTCTGTGGGGCAGCACCTCCCTGCAGGCTTTCCCAAGCCCACTAGATGGCAAACATGTAAAAGCTTTGCTGCTCTGCTGCTGGCCAGTCAGGCCCTGTTTGCAGTGCCAAAGAGTGGGCTGGAGAGATGATGATGATGATGATGATGATGATGATGATGATGATGATGATGATGATGATGATTATTATTATTATTATTATTATTATTATTGCTGGGGGCTGTCTGCACCCATGGCAGCCAGCAGCTGTAGTCTAAGCGCCACCATTTACATTTCCAGCTCCTTTGCATGACATGGATACTGGAGAGGGCACAAACCGAGCTGTCTCCATGGGTGGAATTGGCGGTGTCCAGCTGGGATGGGATGGCTCCAGGAGCGAGGAGCAGCCCCGGCCCCACTGATTTTGACTTTCTTGGGCTGAACCCGGCCCGGCTTTAGGGAGGATCGGGAGGAAGAGGAGAGAGGCGATGGGGTTTTGAGTGGGAGGGTTTGTTTCCACCCACAGGCTGGGTGGCTCTCCATCTCCCTGGCTTTGGGGCAAGCTCATCCGAGGTGCCTGTTTGCCCTGACGCTGTGTCCCCATGGGGCCAGGAGAGTGGGCAGAAGTGCTGAGCCCCTCTGGGGTGCCCCGGTCTGGGGGTTGTAGGAGCCTCGACCAGCTGCAGTGCTGCCCAGATGCCCCATCCCTCTGTAGATGTCCCTTCAGCCCTGCTCTCTGTCCTCTGCTGTCTTAGCCCCCTGAGCCTGGGGTGGTTTGGCCTCTTTGGTGGCAAACATTGGAAAGGTCGATGGGACAGAGCTGTCCCAGGGAGGACACTGCCACCAGACTGATGTCTCTGCCCAGCTTTGGCTCTTCATGTTCTCTCATATAGACTTTGTGGGCTGGGAGTGTTCTTTTGAGGGTTCAGCCAATGGTGGGAGCATCTTCTGTCTCCTGAGAGTGAGGAAGCTTGGATCTGCCAGGATGACGTGTCTGATGTCACAGGGAAGAGCTGCTGCCTTCTCCAGATGCTGCCCAGGGTGCCTGGGGACGTTGCTGCCTCTGCAGCAGAGCAGGAGACTGTTTTGAGTGGCCTGAGTAATTCAGGAGCTCGATGGATGAGGTCTGGAGGTGCCCAAAGAGCTGCCTCTGAAAAAAATCCCTCCAGACTTTAATCTGTATTGGGAGGGGCTGAAATAGCTTTGAAAATGTGGCTGGGGTGTGCTGGCAGAGCTCAGCCCTGGTGCCCAGAGAGCAGGGTGGCTTTCAAAGACAGGACTGTGTTGCTCGAGGGGGCTGTTGGAAAGGTGAGCAGAAATGTGAGCTTTGACCAGAGCCTGTCCCGTTCCCCAGCCCAGTCTGGAGACCCCATGGGGGATGATGGCCACCTGATCCAACTCAGGTGGATGTTTGGCTGCCCTCCTGACCGTGGGAGGAATGGGGAAGGGTCTGGGCTGTGGGATGTGCCCACAGTGCTAATGGGGCATGCCTGGAGTGCTCTTCAGTGGTGAACCTGGCTGTGAGCACAGCAACCCAACGTTGGGTTGGGTTTTTGTTGTGTTTTTTTTGTGTATGGTTGGACTTGATGATCTCAAAGATCCATTCCAACCATGAAGATTCTGTGATTCAACGTCTTAGTGGGGTGCTTGGGAATCTACTGTTTGCTCTGGTCCTTCCTTGGAGCCCTGTGGGGTAGGGGGGTTGTCCCTGCCCCACTGTGTGCTGTTGCCTTTGCCTGCTCAGGGAGGAGCCCCTGGAGCTGGATTCCTGCCTCAACCTCCCTCATTTTAGCGTCTGCCCCTTGCTCTCCTCCCTTCTAGTGTCATTCTGGCTCAGGCCAGGCTCCAGCGTGGGTTAATCTGTCAAAACTGTTTTTAACAAACCCACCCAGACAATGGGCAATCTCGGATCTGTGCCTCCTCTCCCCTCCTGCCTCCCGACAGCAATTTGGGTTCGAGAACAATAGTCCTGGTCAATCAGAGCTGATTTCATTCTCTGGGAGCTTGCAGGTTTGGTTGCTGAAGATAACTGAGTTTACGTGGTAGGCTCCAGCTCAGCAAAAAGGTTCCATTTACGATCATGGGTGTTTAAAAATTAGCACAGCGCGCTGCAAAACGGTGGTGTCGCTCCCCCACCCTGCTGCTGGTGTCCCTGCTAAAGGGAGCAGGGGACGTCGTGATGGACATCCATCCCTGTCCTGTGGCTGGGCTGCCGGGGGCTTGGCTTAGGCTTTGGCCACCCTTCCTGAAGCGCAGAGCCCCAGGCACTGCCTGAGAGACAGCGGTGGGATGGGGAGAGGAATGGGGCATTGTCCCTCTCTGCCCTGGAGAGCTCGGAGATGACGGTGGCACTCTCTGAAATCATGGAATCACGGAATCATAGAATGTGTTTGGGTTGGAAGGGACCTTTAAAGGTCATCTAGTTCAACCCCCCTGCAATGGGCAGGGACATCTTCAACTAGATCAGGTTGCTCAGAACCTCATCAAGCCTGACCTTGAATGTCTCCAGGGATGGAGCCTCCTCCGCCTACCCTGCTCTAGTTTAAAGCCATTGCCCCCTCGTCCTGTCGCTACATGCCCTTGCAAACAGTCCCTCCCCAGCTTTCCTGGAGACCCTTGAGGGACTGGAAGGGGCTCAAAGGTCTCCCTGGAGCCTTCTCTTCTCCAGGCTGAACCCCCCTGACTCTCTCAGCCTGCCTTCATGGGAGAGGTGCTCCAATGCCTTCGTGTCACCCAACAGTGCTATTGCTGTCACCGGAGGTGATGCTCAGCACCGTTCCCAGCTCTCCATCGGGGGAAGGACATGTCTGCCTATGGGGGTGTGTTGCCAACGTGATGGTGCTCAGGGTGGCTGGAACCCTGTGGTGCCCAGGCCCTTTGGAGGGGCAAGCGAGCCCCTTGCCTTGCCCGGCGGGAATTGCAGGCATCCTGAGCGAGTCCAGGCTTCCCTTCCTTGCCTGTCCCCTGCCTCCTAGGGGCAGGATCTAATTGCATGCAGATAACGAAGCCCAGGAGTGATGGCCCCATCGCGCCAGATGAGTTTTATTGCTGCCCTGGGTGGAGCAGGGAGCCTCAGGCTGGGGGGATCAGGGTGCACCCCGTGGGTCCTGCCAGGGCTGGAGCCCTAGGGGAGGCTCCAACTGCTGCCCGGTCATCCCCAGACCTCGCTCTCTCTCCCCAGGGCACCCCAATAAAGCTGGGGGGACCCAGGCTCCTTCCTGGGTACCCAAGCAATTCTGCAGCTTCCCATGGGTGATGCCTGTATCCAAAGACCAACACCAGAACCTGGAGTCTTGGAGAATGAAGACAAGCAAAGAGGGGAAACCATGGAAACAAACCCCACTGGAGGAGCTTCTGCTGGCTCTGCTGACCTGTGGGAGCGTCCCGGGACCGGGGTGCTGGTTTAGGAAGGTCGGTGTCACTGTATTTTCATTTCTGGGAGCAGCTCAGAGAACCAGGGCTCTGATATACAGCTGGGTCTGTCAGTCTTTTGACACTGTCCCATCCAAAAAGCCCCTGATCCTGCCAGCTTCGCTTGCCAGCGCTGGCTCCTTGCCTGCTCCCCTCCCGGAGGCTGGTGGGAAGGCACAGACATGGGCAGAAGGAGCACTTACATGTGTCGTGGTGTCTCTGCAGTGACAAAAAGGATGATTTTGGTCACTCCAGGTGCTGTCAGAGCTTGAAGGACCACAGGCTGAGACCTGGCTGCGCGTCGTCTGGATGGCTGGGCATCAGCATCTCTGAGAGGCTGGAAGGGAAGGTCTCCTCTGCTTTGGGGAGCTGCTGGCAGCTGGGGAGCCCAGGCAAAATGGAAGCATTGGTTTATCCAAGCTTTCCCGAGCCTGGGCAGTGGTTGCAGCAGGTCCCTGGTCTCAGGGGACATCAGCGGGTGGCAATACACGTTGGTGTTCTGTCTGCAGCTGTGGCGATGCTGGGGTAGAAGATGGTGGCACCACTGGGCTGGAGTTTGCAGAGCAGCCTCTTCATTCCTGGCCTTTGGAGAGGTTGGTTCCCCGGTGGCCCAGGTTCTTTATGTGTCCCTGAAGACCTTGTGTAGGTTGAGTGGAGATCTGGTGGGTAGATGTCCTAGGACTTTTCCTGCCTCCACAACATCCCTGAACTGAGTCAGCCCTACTGTGGTGCCCGTACAATGTCCCAGGGCAGGCTTCACATTTTATGGCTTCTTTCTTCCTCCTGCCCACCCTGAGGACGAGACCCTGGGGAGGTGGCAGCAGCCCAATCCCAGCTGCTGGGTACAACCGGAGCAGTGGGATACACTGGGAGACACGGAGCCACAGGCCAAGCCCTGCTGCCCGGGGTGGGTGTGGGTGCCCAAGAACCACCTGGAACTGCCAGGAACTGCCTCTCCCCCCGGGAGCATCCCTCCACCCCATCCCTCGCCTCTTCCTCTCCACTAGCTCTGCCAATCCATTCAGGAGCTGGAAGCTGCTGGGTGCACACAGGCATGGTGGAAAGGAGCCCAGGGGCTGGGCAGGGGTGGAAAAGGGGATGCTTTGTGCTGTGGGGCCATCCCAGCCCCCCAGCAGCCCCCCAAGCCCTCCTCCGCCTCCTGCCCCAAACTCCTGGCAGCCCCCAAACCCTTGGCTCCTTGGGGTGCTTGCACGAGGCATCGGTCACTGACCGTCCCTCTCCCTCCCCGCTGTGGGCTCTGGGATGCCTGGCCAGGATCACAGGACAGCTTAAGGGTTTAAACAGATAGGAGGCTTAATAGCTTGACCCCGGGACCTCTCCATTGCCTGCTCGGGGCAGCCGCTGTGATTGCGCAGTGTGTGGGAACGTGTCCAGAGCCTGGGATGGCTCTGCTGGCTGGGTCTTCAGCCATGCATTGTGTGGGGGCTGGTTGGACTGACCAGGGGGTGGACAGACAGAGCAGGGGGTGGACAGACATTGCAGAGGGTGGACAGACCTCTACTCGCATCAAGGGACCAAGCATCTGTGGGCCAAAGGCTCGTGTGTGCCCTGTGACTCTTGAAGATGTTGGTCCCCCCCCGTCTGAGCCTGACTTCTGCAGGGGGATGTGCTGGGTCATGGGGCTGGTTGGGGAGTACAGGTGGGATGGGCAACCAAGCCCCTGCCTGTCCAGGTGCACTGGGAGGGACCCCACAGATGCAGGGTTTGTCCTTGGACACACACGGGAGACGTGGATGTGGGGGTGATGCTTGGTGACACAGCTGAGGTCTCCTCTCCTCTAGATGGTGTCCCCAGCATGATCCTGGACATCCCTAGCAGGGATGATGGGTGAGATAAATACGGCCCCAACTACAGGATGAAGGGATCGAGTCCACCCTCGGTTAGTTTGCAGAGGACACCCAGTTGGGTGGGAGTGTTGAGCTGTTGAGGGTAGGAAGGCTCTGCAGAGGGGTCTGGACAGGCTGGATGGATGGGCTGAGGCCAACTATGTGAAGTTCAACAAGGCCAAGGGCCGGGTCCTGCCCTTGGGTCACACCAACTCCATGGATGCTCCAGGCTTGAGGAAGAGTGGCTGGAGCTGCCCGGGGGAAAGGGCCCCTGTTGGGTGACAGCAGCTGAATGTGAGCCAGCAGCATGCCCAGGTGGCCAACAGCATCGTGGTCCATATCAGAAACACAGCCCTCGAGGGCTTTGTCCAGTTTTGGGCCCCTCACCACAACAAAGACACTGAGGGGCTGGAGCGGATCCAGAGAAGGACAATGGAGCTGGTGAGGGGTCTGGAGCACAAGAAGGGGCTGGAGAACTTCTGAGGGAGCTGGGGGTGTTCAGCCTGGAGAAAAGGAGGCTGAGGGGAGACCTTCTCTCTCTCTCCAACTCCCTGAAAGGAGGGTGTAGCCAGGGGGGGTCGGTCTCTTCTCCCAAGGAACAGGCCATGGGACAAGAGGAAACTGCCTCAAGTCGCACCAGGGGAGGTTTAGGGTGGATATTAGGAAAAATTTTTACACGGAAAGGGTTTTCAGGCATTGACAGAGGCTGCCCAGGGCAGTGGTGGAGTCACCATCCCTGGAGGTATCTAAAAGCCGGGCAGACGTGGTGCTGAGGGACATGGCTCAGTGGTGGGTTTGGGCAGTGCTGGGTTAACGGTTGGCCTCGATGATCTGAAAGGTCCCTTCCAACCTGGACAATTCTGTGATTCTACAGGAGCAGTGAAGGTTGAGGAGAAGCTGTCACACCACGGTCACAGCCTCTGATGCCACCTGGCACACGCTGATCCCGGGGAGACACGGTGCCCAGCACTGCTGTAGCCCCTCTGGCAGCTCTCCCGCACCATTCCCGACACGTCTCCTCCTGCACTGGCTCCTGCGGGTGCTCCGTGGTTGCCCTGGGGCTCTCTCGACGTGCTGGCACAAGGTGGGCAGCCCTGACCTGCCCGGGGCTGTGTGGGTGGCATCCTGGGCTAGTGCCCTGTGCCGGCGGGCTGGCCCGAAGCGGGCTGGCGTGCCCAGGGGGAGGATTTGCTGCCATGTCCCCTCCTGTCTTCCTTCACCAGTGGGTTTGTCTCCTGGGGAGCAGCCCGGATCCTTTCCTTGTCACAAAAACGTCCTCCGTTCTCTCCCCGGAGAGACAGGGTCCTGATTTTCAGCTCTGCCAACCTGTTGCACCCAAAAATCGTGATGTGCATCGGAAAAGCCTGGCACCCACTTGCCCTGCAGCCTCCTGAGGCTCCACCGGGTGTGCGGGAGCCCTCGGGCAAGTCCCCAGATGTCGATGGAGGTTGTCGTGTCACCCAGGCCAGCACGGTCCCTGGCTGGGATGGAGCCATCCCGGTGGTGACCTGTGTCCCTGCGGGGGTGGAGCCATCCCTGTGGTGGCCTGCATCCCTGTGGGGATGGAGCCATCCTGGTGGTGACCTGTGTCCTTGCAGGGATGGATCCATCCCGGTGGTGACCCGTGTCCCTGGCTGGGATGGAGCCATCCCAGTGGTGACCAACGTCTCTGGCTGGGATGGAGCCATCCCGGTGGTGACCCGTGTCCCTGCGGTGCCTGAGCCGAGCGGGGCGAGGGGGCCCAGCAGCATTCCCCCCCCCCGCTCCCCGCCACCTTCCCCAGGTTGTTATTTCAGCTGCCAGAGCCTCCGCGGGGCTGACAAACACCCCGCAGGTGCCGTTTCCAAGTACCTTCTCCCCCAAAACCTCCCCTTACCCCCCCGGCTCCTGGGCTGGGGACTCCCTCGCTGCCCCCCCCCCAGACCTCGCACCTCTCCGCCCCCCCTTTCCCCCCTCCCCGGGGGCCAGCTCCACATACACGAATCCTTGTTGCTGCCTCCGTCCTGACCCGGGCCCGTTAACAGAGGCTGCTTTTCTGCTGGCGGCGGCGTTCCCGGCCCCTGGCCACCCCGCTCCATCCCTCCAGGGCTGCCTCTTAACCTGGCGCGGCGGCGGGTTGTTTGTGTTGCTCTTGGCAGGGCATCCCGCAGAACCCGGGGAGGGGAGGGGGGGGGCCGGTTAACGTGCCCCCGAGGTGTGGGGCACCGGCCAGCGCGCCCCTGTTTGTCTTGGACCCGCCGCCTGGGGAATTAGTTCAACTCGGCTGCTAATTGCTTCTGAAGTGCGGGGCTCTGCCAAGCGGAGGTGAAGGGGGTGACGGGGGTGACGGGGATGGCCCTGGAGGGGGGGGGAGGAAAGCCGTCCCTGTGCCCCTTGGCTTGGGGATCTCGAGACCTCACCTAATCACAGAATCGTCTACGTTGAAAGGGACCTTTAAGATAATCTAATCCAATCATAAAAAAGGAAAAAAAAACCACAAAACCAAACAAAACGCACACGCCAACATGTTCCTGAGCACCATGTCAACCCCTCTTTTGAACACCTCCAGGGATGGTGCCTCAACCCCTTCCCTGGGCAGCCCAGTCCAATGCCCGATAACCCTTTCAGTGAAGAAATTGTTCCCAATCTCCAACCTGAACCTCCCCTGGTGCAACTCGAGGCTGTTTCCTCTTGTCCCATGGCCTGTTCCTTGGGAGAAGAGACCGACCCCTGCCTTTCCGGCTCCATCAGCCCCACTTAGCCTGCATGGAGCAGAGGTTTTCCAGCTGTGACCCAGGTGCTCGGGAGCCCTGGGACGGAGGTGTGATGCTCTGCTTTTAGCCAAGAAAGAGCAACCCCCTTCCCTGCCCCACATCGTCTCTCCTGGGCTGGAGAGGGGGAATGGGTGAAGGAAATGTCTTTCCCTGCCCCGAATCCCCACATGGAGCCCTGCTTTCTCTCCAGCCCAGCCTTGCTCTGAGGATTGTTTGGGAGTCTCCCAGTTGTCTGACTGGTGGGACTGGTGGTTGGGAAGTGGTGGGAAAGGAGGATTTTGCCCCACAGAAGGGCATCCAGCTCTGGAGTCCTCAGCACAGCAAGGACGTGGAGCTGTTGGAGCGGGGCCAGAGGAGGTCACGGAGCTGCTGGGAGGGCTGGAGCCCCTCTGCTGGGAGGGGGGGCTGAGAGAGTTGGGGGGGGGTTCAGCCTGGAGAAGAGAAGGCTCCGGGGAGACCTTCCAGCTCCTTCCAGTCCCTCAAGGGGCTCCAGGAAAGCTGGGGAGGGACTCTGGATCAGGGAGGGGAGCCACAGGAGGAGGGGGAAGGGTTTGACCCTGAAAGAGGGGAGATGGAGCTGAGATGTGGGGAAGAAGTTCTTTGGGGTGAGGGTGGTGAGAGCCTGGAACAGGTTGCCCCGAGAAGCTGTGGCTGCCCCATCCCTAGAGGGTCAAGGGCAGGTCGGAGGGGGCTTGGAGCCACCTGGTGTGGTGGGAGGTGTCCCTGCCCAGGGCTGGGGGTGGCACTGGGTGGGCTTTACGCTCCCTTCCAACCCAAACCATTCTGTGATCCCATGATTTTATATAAAATAATGCAGGTCGCGTAGCCCAGTCATTGCTCTGGGCTGGGTTTAGCCGGAGCCATGCAGGTGAGGTGTGGGGTCCCATCCTGAGAGCAGCGAGGGGACAGTGGGACCCCCAAGCCACCATCCGAGGGCGGGAACCCCAGCACCCAGCCCAGGGGCTGCAGGGACCCCACACGTCCACTGGGGAATGGGGACTCCCATCCTCAAAACAAGCTGAGCCAGTTCCCAGCAGCGGAGGGGGGGCGAGATGTCACCTGGGGCTGTGGTGCCCGGCTGCAGGCGCACGTCCAGCCCTCCATGGAGACAAAATTCACCACCAGAACCAGCATTTTTCCCGGTGCAGATGCCTCCCAGTGGGAGCAACCGGCCCCGTGCGAGGCAGGAGCAGAGCTGGTTTCCAAGCACACGACCCCGGCCCCCTCGTCACCCCGCAGGAGAAACACACAACTCCTTTCACCTCCATCTTTACAGAATTTACTGATAATCACCACCAGGATTAGAAGTGTCAGTAAAAAAATAAAATTTACAGAGTTTTCTATGGTACAAAGATTTGTTCACGACAGGCACGGTCGTCAGTGGGAGGGGAAGTCGGGCGGTATCTAAACTGGTGCAGTGATGTCCCCTCCCCGGGGCAGGGACATTTCTCTGTTTCTGTCCGGGGGGGGGGGGTCACAGCACTGCCCAGCCCTGGGACATCACAGCATGGACATTTTTGCAAGCTCTTGGCAAGTCTGACTGAGCAAAGTCTGCCGAAAGCTGCTAAAACCCAAAGGAGCTCCTCCTGCTCAGGATGAGGAACACAAAGGGAAGACCAAAGCGACGGGGAGGAAACCACCGGTGGTGACCCAACTGGTGCATCGACTCAAAAACCACTCCTCCTTCCAGTCTGGATCTGGTTTTACCGGAGAGGGAGGTCAGGAAGGCAGCCAGGGGAGCAGAAGATGCTCCTCGAGTACCGAGGTGATACAAAGACCTCTCCCCCTGCGCTGATACCCGGCACAACAAAGCAACAGATGGTTTTTCACCTTTTACACAAGAATTCCTTGTAAATCCCCCAGCGCCTGGGCACAGAGGGGCACCCACCAGCTCCAACCACTCCACTTCCAAACAGGGGCTGAGCTGGCAACTCTCCTCAGTGGAGCAGCACCCCCCCCTCAAAATTACTTTGAGAGATCACAATGGGTAAAAATCAGCAGGTTTTCGCTTTGCCCAGTGAGTGATTCCATCCGAGTGATTCTATCGAGTGATTTTTTTTTTTTTTCCATTTCTTCTGAGCACAGCACACGGGGCGCTCCAAAGTTCCAGGGTCTAGGATACGTTACACCCCTTGGATCTCACCCACCTAACGAGAAGTTAGTACATAAAGAGAAATCTTTTTTTCATGATTAACAACGTGGCCCTGTCGGGGGTTGTTTCAGCACGGAGGACGTGGGGTTCACGGGGGACAACTGGCCTTAGGAAACGTCGCAGGGAAAAAAGGTGGAGCTGGTTTGGAAACCAAAGGAGTTGGCAAAACCACAGCTGGGAGCTGTGTCCTGGGAGGCTGGAGGCAGGTGGAAGCTTCCCTCGGCGGCCAACGTGACTGTCTGCTGGCAATAAAAAACTGGGACCACAGTGAAGTCACCTCCCTGGGGTACAATATCCACTTCCCCAAGAGTGTGTGTGTGTGTCCGTGTCCCCCCACAAAAAAAAACAAGCCCCCAGAAAGTGCCCAGCCACCTATTTGGGAGCCCTGACCCCAGGACATGCCTCCAGGCAACAGGGCAGGTCTAAAAGTTAGTTAAAAATCACTTAAAACCAAGCAAACTAAAACAATTAATCAGGAGAGACCGCGCTGCCTGCCGGCAAGGGTTGCTGTGGGGCTGTGGTCACACGGAGTGTCCCAGATGGACACGGGAATCTCCCGGGCTCCTCCCGGGACCCCCACCACCCCTTTGCTGCGGGTGGGATGCCGAGAACGGGGCGATCCCCCCCGCCTGCGCACCCGGGGAGCCCCTGTCACCACAAGCCAGTGCTGGCCGTGCAGTAGCCACCCGCGCGGTCACAAGCCATGCCAGCCGAGGTGCCCAATTCCACACCTCCCCCCCGCAACGTAGACACCATCAGCGAGTAAAAAGGAGAAGTTTTAAAAACACGAGGCTCCCGCAGAGCCCGAGAAGCAGCAGCAGCAGCAGCACGAAGTCACAGATGTGCCCTGGGATTTCCAGCACGGGGTCTGCTTCCCCTCCCGGGCAGGAGGGGCACAGCACCAGGAGAGCTCCACCATCCTAAAATTCACAAAGCCACCGACCCTCCACGCGTCGGTTATTTTCTCCTGATGCAGCAGTCTCTCCTGATCAGTTTCTCCTGATTCACAGTCACAGCTCTCGGCCACAAATTTGCACTTTTCTGTTCTTTGTCTAAAGTGATTCTTCCTTTGGCTGCTCCCAAATTCGCTATGACCAAGGCCTGGCATTAAGAAGCTGGGGCCAGGAAGAAAACAAATTAATTTTCTCATTTAAAAAAAAAAAAAAAAAATTAAAAAAATTCACATTAAAAGAGCTTCAGGTTCACTGCAAACAAAGCAGCAAGAGGTCAACGCGTTAAGTGAGCTCCGGAGACGTCACATCACCCGGTGGTACTGTTTCTATCCCAAAACGGGGTGTGTGTCACATCTGAGTAGCCTCCTGTTGCTACAATTCATCACCGGTGAAAGGGACACGGGCCTCCTCCTCCGCCTCCGGAAGCCATTTTCCTATCCTCCAGAGAAATAAAGTTTCACTTGGCACTTCATGTTACAAAAAAGTAACAAAATTCACCATGTTTAGCATATTTTCAGGCCAGGCTGGAGGCAGGAGCAGGCCTTGACGGGTCCTTCAACCAGTGGAGAATCACACGCCCGGGCACTCCTCGTCCTTGTTTGGTTCAGAGACGGCGCCGGCGGCAGATCCTTTGCTCTTCCTTCCATTTGTGGTCTCTGAGGAAGATCTAGAGAGTGGCTAAAATGCGCAGAAACGAAACCACCACCACGCAGAACGTCTGTCCCACTCCTAAAATGAGGGCTTCGAAGGGAATCATTTTTTTCCCCGCGGCTCTGTACACTCCAGCAATGGCAGCACCTGCGGAGTTGGGGGAGGAAAAAGCCAAAGCGTGACCGGGCACAAGAGACACAAACTGTGGTAGCACGGGGGATGAAGGGGGACATCTCAGAGATTGTGAGACCGGGGAAGAGCACAGGAGGGTCTGTGGGAGAAGGTCCCAAACCTCTGCGCACCAGCTGGCAGAAACTCTGGGCTGGGTTTACCATGACAAACCTCAGCCAAGTAACCAACGCTTGCTGGTGGCAATAGGTGAATTGGTGGAGAAACTCTGCCGAGGCCTCCAGAAAGTGTGGAGGTTGGGGCAGTTTTGGACCTACTCTTGTCACGAGATCCTCTACACTACAGCCCACAAGCTGCAAATATTAGCCAGTTCCGGGTGCAGAAAACAAACCTGTAAGTGGTTTTTCTCCTGGTGCTCAGAAACCTGAAAGTCCACCTGGCTCTGCACCTGCCAGGCACGTGCAGTGTCCCCAACAATGGGCTTGAGAGGTGGGATACCCCACCCCATTGTGTTCAGGTTTGGGCCCCTCGCTGCAAGAAAGACACTGAGGTGCTGGAGCAGGTCCAGAGAAGGGCAATGGAGCTGGTGAGGGGTCTGGAGAAAAAGTCTTGTGAGGAGCAGCTGAGGGAGCTGGGGGTGTTCAGCCTGGAGAAAAGGAGGCTGAGGGGAGACCTTCTCGC
>JAOQGH010000008.1:8403755-8439949 GCA_025769975.1 Gallinago jamesoni
AGCTGTAGAGGGCAAGGAGGTCTCCCCTCAGCCTCCTCTTCTCCAAACTAAACCTGCCCAGTTCCCTCAGCCTCTCCACGTGTGACTTGTTCTCTAGATGTGATTCTGCACAGCCTGGGGTGCAGGGTGGCTTGCTCATGTCCATCCTCCCTGGAATAAGGCTCTGCTGCTAAAGGTTGGGATGCAGTTTTAAATGAGGCTCCCTTAGGAGATGCCCATCATGGCTGAGGAGGTCGAGAGCACAGATCCCTCCCACACCCCAGCCCTGAACTCCTCCTGCCAGACAGGACCAGAGCTGAGACAAGCTGAGCTGGCTGGAAGTCCAGCACCAAGACTGGCAGAGGTCTTTTGCCTTTTTTGCCTCTGCAGGATGCAACCGTGAGAGCCAGTCTATCTTCATCACTGAGCTAAAAATCAGCCATTTTTGTCAAAAGTGGCAAGACATAAGTAAATAAAAACTAATAAATATTTCCAGTGGAGGCTGCTGGTTTCACTCCCCTACCACGTCCTTGAGGGATGGGTGTTGCTGGTTGTAAGCACCGATCTCACAGACCCAGCAATGCAAAGGAGCCCTGGGCACCCCAGGAGCGCGGAGCTGCTCCTCCAACCCACAACAGCCCGTAAAGCATGGAAATTCTCCATCAGATCCTGTTGGTGCAACCCACCATCCCGGCTCCCAGAGCCTTGGGGAACCTTCTGGAGGCTGTCCTTGCACCCAAAAAGAGGAGTGTAGGAGCAGGGCTGTGCCCTGGGGGAGCTGGACCTTCTGAATGGGCTCCACAGCATCTGCCAGGAAAATGCTGGGCCGGTTTCTCGCCAGGTGGGAAATGGGAAGGTCACAACGACAATGTGGAGAGTCTCACACAGAATCCAGCCAAGCCAGGCTCAAGGCGAGGTGAGCTCTCCCTGCTGCTGAGGCTGGGGAGACTCCCTTTAAAAAAAAAAAAAAAATCAAGTCTGGTTTAAAACCAGAGGGATGGCAGTGTAGGACCCAGGACCCAGGCATGCTTCTTCCCCAACCCTCTACATTGCACAATGACCCAAACCGGCACAAAATGAACACTCAGGCGGCTCTTGCAACATCCCGGCTGCAGAGCTGGCAGGGATGAGCATGGAGAATCGGGCCCTGCGTTTTGGAAAGCACCTTGTGATGTTCAGATGAAAGGGGCCAGAGAAACCCAAACAGCTTCTATCCCTCCCTCTCCAGCCCTCAAAAGTGGTTACTATTAGAGAGCAGCCGCTCAGCCAAGGCTTGTTTGGACACTTGCAAGGTCTTTGAGCTTTCCCGGAGTGCTCAAATTTGATTTTTTTTTTAGCGGGTTTAAAAGCCCATCTGTGCTCCTGGCCCTTTAAGCCAAGTCTCAAGCCCAGACGGAAGCTTTAAACCCCTGTAAATAGGGGGTAGAGGGAGCTGCCGGTGGCACACCCTGCTCCGCAGCGGCACAACCGCATCTCAGGCTCTCCAGCCTACATGTGGAGAGCCTCCTCAAAGCCAGCTTCAGCTCCGGAGGCAGCAGAGGGAGGCTGTAATGATTCCCAGACAGCCTGATAACCAGGGGTCTAGCCCATAAAGGACCCCTGCCCCTCTTGTATCCGATGCTTTCCAGGCACGGGAATGGACTCTCATCGTTCAAACCACCCAAACAGCTACTGATCCCAGAGCCCCAGTGCCATGCCCAGTTACTGGAGGCTGACACCCACAGCCCACTTTGCTCATTTCCTCACTCACCTCTTCAGGCGGAGGTATTCCCTCCCTCCAGAATAGATAAATAAATGAATAAATGAAGAACTAAATGTCCGCTCGCCCCTTACGTCCCCCTGAACCCGCAGCCTGGTGCTCCAATGCTGGCTTCAGCGAGGTGAAACCCTTACAAAACACCCCCTGCACTGGGATGGTTTTGGACCACTGAGAGAATGCACTTCCAAATTCAACCGCGTTCCTGCACGTGCAGGTTCAAGAGCTGAATCGGGTCTGCGAAACGCGAGTTGCTTTGGAAAGTAACTTGGCTGTTTCCCCTGCGGGAAGGAAGTCCGTGGACTCCTCCAGAGATAAAGCAGAAGCCGGAGGGACCTTCCTGCACACAGCCAGCACCAGATCTAGAAAGCAGCATCTACAGCCCTTTATTTAATTTTACAATTCTGTGCCTGAAAAGGCGGGAGGAAAAGCTTTAAAACTCTCCGAGGCACCAAAGGCAGGAGGAAGAGCGAGCCTGAGGCTTTCATGACAAGGGGGGAAGAGAGCATCTCTTCAGGTTGGGAGAACAGAGGTTTTCTGGATAGGCAGCAAGCCAGGCAGTGACTCCCCAAGCTCAGACGCTGAGAAAACACACCTGAGGTTTGCTTCCTAACCAGAGAGAAAGCAGCTTGGTCTGTTTAATGGGAAGATTTGGCGGAGTCCCTCCCAGCTCAACGGTCTCTGTAGCGGCACGATCCCTCCAAGAGACACCTACGCCGCCTCCCTTTCCGATGGGATGGGGCGGCTCGGAGGACACCATTTGCGTGGCCAAAACGAGCCCTTCCCCACAAAGCCAGGCTTCCAGCAAACCTTCAGCTCAGGTGTTGCAAGCGGTGTCTCTCCGAAGCGCTGGGGGAATGCGAGTCCGGACAGGTCGAAAGAAGCTTTGGTTGGCGGGGTTGGGGTGGGGGGGGGGAGGAGAGGAGGAAGAAAAAAAAAAAGTCACAAAGGAGCTTAATCACTAATCCAGCAGGTTTCTGGAAAAGCAAACTTCACCGGGCGCTGCCACCCAGCGCACACACCTCTGTGCAGAGCTGTGTGCCCGGGCCAGGCGGGATCCGTCCCCGAGCGCTGGGTGCGGGCTGGCAGCGGCGCCGGGGCAGAGCGGAGCTGGACGGAGCCCACACGCGTGAGGCTTCACGGAGACGAACGAGGCTCACTCATTCCTCGAATATCTGATAACTCCCGGGATCCTTCTAACTCCGTTTATTGCCTCCGGCAGCCTTTGTTTCTGATGTGAGAAGATAAACAATGGGAATTGTCTTAATCCTGAAGGCAAAGAATAAAAAGCACCAAGCGGGGGATGATCCTTTTATCACCATACATTTGCAACATCAAAAAAAGCTGACCCCCCACTCCCCCCCTTCCTTTCAAACGCGTGGAAATGGATCTGCTTTTCCTCCCCTGTTGGCAGGAATGAGCCCTCTGCTCCGGGGCGGCCAAGCCCCCCGCGCCCACCCCTCGCCTCACCGGCACGGACGGCTGCACACAGCCCTCCCCGTCTGCCGCGGCCAAATACCCCCCCAGCTGCGGGCGATGCTGAGGACCAGGGGGGGTGCCCACCTCTGCCCATCCACACCAGGCAGCTTGTCCACCTCGCTTACGAACCGCCCCCCCCTTTGCCAGGCACTTCCCCGAGCCCGTCCCAGGGCAGCCCAGGATGCTCCTTCCCAGGGACCGGCCATCGTCCCGTTCCTCAGCAGGACCTTCTCCCTGCAGGAAAAACTCTCCCACGGTTCCCAATATACCTTCGCCAGCAGCATGACAGCTTAAAAAGACCACCTTGATAGCTGCTATGATCCACCCACCACTCGCTGGAGACGCGTGGCGCGCAAGTGGCTCCATCTGGCAAAGTAGGAGGGGAGGAGGACAAAGTGCTAACGCATCCCGGGCAGCTACTGACGGGCGAGCAACTCTTCCCATGGGCAGGAATGCCGCTGACCCGGCCCTTATCCAGGCCGTAGGGAGCATCCTCCAAAACCCACAGCCTCCAAGCCAAATCCGGAGGCGGGAGAGACAGGAGTTGTGTCTGGACGCGGAAGGGACTCCTCACACCGGGAATGACCTTGTGAGACCGTGCCCACCTGGGCGCAGGTGTTGGGAGAGGCACAGGGTGTACCCCGGCTGTACCTGTGCTTGCCGATGGAGACCCGGGGAGGGGAGATGGAGAGGGCCCACATTCCCAGCCTGGGAGCGGGTCTGCCGGGTGCGTGCACTGGGAACTAATTAGTTCATGGCAGCCGGCGACACCGGGAGCAGGGGAAGCACCGTCTCCCACCAGAGAAGACTAATTAGGAGGAACGAGCCGCTTCGTTTCAAAGTTAGGTGGGAAGGTGCTGTCGCGCTCCATCCCTCTGCCCCGGGGGGGTCTCCCCAGAAGACAGTCCCACCGCCTTGGCAAACACGCAGGAATTTTCCAGAACGATTTCCGCCCCTGTTTACCTTACACATTATTTCAGTGTTTGTTCAGCAGGTTCCCGATGTCACCGGGCTCCTCCGCAGCACTCAGCGGCTCCCGGCCACCCGTCCTCCCACCGGGAACCGGGGGTCCGAGGCACAGGCAGCCCCGTCTGCCACAGATCCCTGGGGCCGGCATGCTCAGCTGCCCCAGCCCTGCCAAATCCTTCCCTGGACCGCTGGCCATCGCCCGGCACCTCGCCAGCCCCCAGGCCCTGCTCTGACCCCACGTCCCAACCTCCCTCCTCCCCCAGCGTCACCGGGATTTATAACTTAAGGACAAAAAGGGGGCTCGATACCCAGCCCCAGTCCAGCCGGCCGTGATACCAGGCGGGACCCCAGGGGCTGGAGAGCCCCCGTAGCCCACCTGCCCGGGGGATGCGGGCTGTGACCCCCCCACCGCCGCCGGTGCGGGGGTCAGCGGGGACAGCGGGTACCCGGCGCGATGGGGACGGGAGGCTGATGCCGAGCAGCATCGGTGCGGGGGTGTCGATCCCCGCTGCTGCTCGACCCCGGCGGCACCTGCTCCGCCGCCCCCGGAGGGGGGGTAGCAACAAGTGGCGGCTGCGGTACATCCCCCCCCCCCGCCCCCCACTCGCCCCGCGGCTACTCACAGCCAGTTGCTGGCGTTGGCCGAGAAGGTGGCGAGGATGATGAGCAGCAAGGAGCGCAGGAAATACTCCGGGCTCATCCTGGAGGGCAGGCGGGGATAGAGCCAGCCGAGCCGGCGGCGGCAGCTCCCCCACCCCGGCCACGGCCCTCCCCTCCCGGGGCAGCCGCCGCCGCAGGTGGGCGCCGGGCAGGAGCGGCGGCGGGCGCTGCGCGGTGGATGCGCCCTCGGCGGCCGCCGAGCCCGACTGTCAGCTCGGCCGGCCCATCCCGGGATGGAGCGGAGGGGCCGGGGGCGGGTCGGGGGCGGGGGCAGCCCCGGGGGCCGCCCCGGCTCCGCCGCTGCCTGGGCGGGACCCGCCGTCGGGGACACCCCCGGAGGCGGGACGGCGGCGGGGAGGGCACCGGGGGCTCCGGCGGCGCCTCCCGAATGTGTCCGTCCCCCCTCTCAACTTCTCCCCTATGTGACCCCCTGGATGGGTTTGGTGGGCGCGGGGGGATCGGGGGAATGGGGGGGTCTCTTCTCCCTGGAGGTTGCGGGAGCGATGGGGACATCTCGAAAGGGGGGGGCCCCCCCCGCGGAATTTCTCTCGTATTTGACGCTTTTAGGTGAATTTCCGCCTGGCTGTGGGAAAGCAGAGTCCCCAGGATGGTGCAAGGGGCTGCCGGGGGGGTTTCCGAATTGCCGGGAGCAGCTCAGGCATTGCCGAGACTGCCTTCCACAGGGAGGCAGGGATTTCCCAAATCCCAGTTTCAGAGGGTTCAACGCAAATGCCAAATTTTGGTATTTGAAAATCCACAAATAAGGGCAGAGGTCCGGGGAAGGGGGGGGGGGGGGGGTGTGTTTCTGTCAGGAGGGAACAGGCTCCGGAGCTGGCAGCAGGGGCCAGGTTGGAAACTCTTCTTGGTGTCTCCTGTGGAGAGCATCCAGCCGCAGCGCCCTGGTGATGGGCTCCGGGCTGTGCATGGGGAGGGTGATGCTTGACCAAGTCCCGAGGCTTAAATCCAGCTCCAAAGGTGTCTAAAAAGGTCAATTCTTGGGAATCCCAGGAGCTACTAGCAGTGTGGCTTGTCCCCCCCTCCCGGAGGCTGCGAGGTGCAGTGGGGATCCCTATCGCCTCCCCCATCCACCATCCCTCCCTCTATCCCCACGTGGGCACAAATGACTTAATTTAAAGCCAGGAGTGACACGAGATGGCTGCTTGGTGTGAAATTCAAGATCCCAGGCAGCCAACAACCATGCACCAAATCTCCTCCTGACAATGTTATTAGTTAGTTCCATTACTAAAACCTCTTGCTACCATCTCTAAAATCTTGCCAAGCTGGTTTGGAGCTATTCAAAATTCCCTTTGTCTTTTCAACTCCATTTTCCTGCTCTCCGTGTAGCCGGGACACACTTATTCAAAGCACGGCAACTTGCACTGGGCTGCACGCATGCCTGTCTAAGTGCATTACACCTACTTTAAAATCTCTGTATTAGTTCCCTGTCAAAGCCAGGATTTAATTTCAAAGCTCTTTGACTTATATTCCAGCTCCTGACAGGCGGCAGCCCACCCTCACCTAGTCATTCATCTGCCTTTCACGTCCTTGCTGATTATCCCGGTTGAAAGCGGGACGCTGGCGGCTCCGCCGGTGAATCGGGGGTTGTTGCTGTGAGCCCCGACCGGGTAATTCAGTGCAACTGGAGCTGATTAATCTGGCTCATCGTTCGAGACAAAGCTGTGGCCTTCCTCCGCCTTCTAATCGCTCTGGGTGTTGAGTGAAGTCGTCAGGAAGGCAAGAGCTAATTGAAAGGCTAAGGGGAATGAGAGGTTAGGGGGCCGTGGCTGGGCTGGCTGGAGCCACGTGGATCCACGGGAATATTCATATTTTTGGGCTTCAGATGTGTTATTCCTGTGCCAGGGAGAAACACCAGAGAGTTCAGCAGAAGCCAGAGGGGTGGGCATGGTCCCAGAGGCCTGCATGGGTACCCGGGGTGCCCTGCCTGGGGTGGACACCTGCAGCCTGAGGAGCATCCTTGGCAGAGACACTCCTGGTGCCAGGGCTGGTGGTGCTGCTGGCAGGCTCTGGGCACCCTGTGGCTCTTGTTGGGCAGCTATGATGGCAGGATGGTGTGGTGGGTGCCTGGCATGAGCTGGAAGACCTCTGTGAGATGCCATAGTATGATTTCCTGGTGCCCTTGGTATAGGCCCCAAGTGCTCTGGGTGGTGTGAGATGCTCCTCTGCCCTATGATGTCCCCTCCCAGTATCTGGCTCTGGACTTGTTTTGCTGGCCCTGTGTTAGGTGCACGTTGGGTGGGTCAAGGAGGTGTTTGGGAAGGCAGATCCCCGGTCACTCTGCTCCTCACCCTTCTGCCCATAACAGGCCTTCCTTGATGCCTCTCCTGGCCTGGGCAAGGAGTTGTAGAGCATGTCCACCTGCTTCTGCAGCAGGTTCAGGCCACTGGTCCCAGGGGAACAGCTATTGCAGAGGGGAACATCCCACATTACCCATTGGGAAGGGAGGTATATACACAGCAGGTGTGAGTGCCAGCCCGTTCTCAGCAGTCACGGTGTGGGATCATGTCCACAGGATGTGTTGGGGCTGGGGTGTCCGTGGGCTGATGGGTGGGAACCCCATGCCGGAGGGAAGACAGATGCAGACACATCTGGAGTGAGTCACCCTGAAGGGAAGTGCAGGGCGAGCTGTCTGGGGAGATGATAACAGCACGGCAGGGAAGGACGGGTGTTTATTTTACAGCCTCTGTGGTGGAGAAGATGATGAGTGTGAACAGACAGAATGTGGAAATGGGCACTCATCAGGAGAGGGGGGTCCCTTGGCCTTTCAAAGATGCCCATGAACCGCTGCTCAGTCGTTACCTACAGACTCGGTGCTTTCTGCAAGCTGCCCTCATGTTCGGAAGGTGCCAGGGTGCTCTAAAGACTTCAAAGCACAGCTGCTTTGGAAGAGAGGAAGGGGAGTATTTAAGTATTAAGTATTTAAGGAGGTACAAGGTCCCCTGGCCTTGTGCAGAGCATCCTGCAGAGTGGGGACCCTCCTTTGCCCCCCTCCCGGCACAGCTGCCAGTGGCAAAGAGCTCCTGTCACCCTTGGCGAGGCCTGGGGCTCAGTGCCTGCAGGTGACCCCAGTGCTGCAAGGCACCGCTTTCTATTACTGCCCATGGATTGCTTTAATGAGCATCAAAACCCCATTAGATAAGAAGTCTCCCTTTGATGTGTAAATATTTCAGCGGATGGGAAGAGGAATAAAATGCACCTGAGGAGCATTTCATAGTCTTGTCCAGGTGCTTCTGTGTTCAAAGGCTGCAGAGAAATTAGAAATTACCGTTGCCATATCACAGGCGAGGAGAAGGTCCCAGCAGTGGTGGCAGGATGGGGGTTTCCAACTCTTGAGACCGCTGTGGAAGCACAGAGCTCGCAAAGATCCGTGCAGCCAGACTCTGGGTTTAAGTGATGTAAATACAACTACACTGAAGAATGAGTGCAGGCAGGTAGCACTCTTGCTCAATTCCGGGATCTGAGCAGTGCTATTAGTCATCGAAGTTGTGGGAGATATTTGACAGGTTCTTTTTGGCTTTCTGATACCCCTGGGGGCTTACCAGATGGGACTGGAAGTGGGCTAGTCTGCAATCTGGATGGTGGTCTCAGCCGTGTGATGCAGTGAAGAGCTGCGAGAAAGAGGGAGACAAAACTCATGGGCGAATCTGAGGCTGTGGGGGTTGACGCTGAATAGAAAAAAAATTCTGTTTTGAACTTAATGGAACATAAATATCGGACACTTAGCAACAGTACATGTATTAATCCTGTCCTAGAGAAAGGAGAAGCTGTTCTGAGAGCCTCCATACCAGAAAACACAGGACAATTGTACTCCTTTATAGAAACCTGTGGTTTTTCTGATGAAATTTATTTCAAACTATCCAAACATTTCAGAGCGGCGCTGAGGACTGCTCAGAGAAGGGGCTGTATAGGAGCGCAGTTCACAAACAGAAGCAGCTTTGCCAGGGTCAAAATTGCTCTGACAAAAGAACTGTGTCCAGGGCATTATAAACAGAAAGCGAGTGGTTGCTGTAGCCTGTGTTCACCTGGTGGACTAAACACACCACGATGGTCACTCCGAAATCAAGACAGTCCTTTTTCAGCTGCGACGGGAAGCCTTTAGCTCCCCATGGGCTGCAGAGCACTTCAGCGGGTGCTTGGGGACGTGCGTTTATTTGAGTGTGTCTGCAGAGACCACAGGCTCAGACTTTCAGTCCAGAGGAATCTGCTGTGCCATCACCTGGAATCCAGCGCCAAGGCTGGAAAAATTTACTCCTCTGAGTTTATTGTCAAATATGGCATTGAAAAAAAAAAGCAAAAAAAAAGCAAAAAAAAGCGGAGCGGCTTGGGATTTAAGGTCTTTGCTTTTGGATGTTGCCTCTGGACTCACCATGAAAGTTTCTCTGGGAAAAATGAGTGTCTATGGCAAATTTGTGGGTGCTGTCCCACAGTGGGAGGTTAAGAGCACGGTGAACATGGTGAATGCTTCCAGAGCATACCATTGCAGAAGAGCCAAGTTTTCCTCCAGCCAAATAGATCCTTTTTTCACGGGGGCTATGAATGAATTGTCCCCTGGCTTGTACTATCTTCTAGGGAGAGTGTATCCCCATCCCAGGCCCCGGGGTTTAAAATATATCACAACTGGCTTCACCACTTGCCCGGGTGCCGTCCAACCCAAACAGACCATTGCGCTGCTGAGACAAGTCGTGATCCAGGTGCCGGGTGAGTGGTCATAAAGGGGGGGGTGCACGTGCGGGGAGCCAGCGCCGGAGTGACAGCCAGCTCCCGCAACCTTTGCCCTACTCCCCCTGCCCAGGGAGAAGCCGAGATTGCAAGCTGGTCAGACGCATAACACCCTGACCAACTCCTCTTCAGTGCTTATTATACCTCCAGGCATTTGGGAGCATGGAGACTTCACCCCCTGTCGTGGGAGCTGTGGGGGGAGCCGGGCTTAGGCTCAGCAGGAGGAGTGGTGGCCACCAGGATTGCAAAGGGTCTTCCAGGCTGGATGGCCAGGGATGAACACCCCCTGCCCATTCATGACTTGTGGTGGAGTTGTCTTCACTCTCAGCATGCTGCAGGTAAGACTTATTCCCACACCAGCTGGTGGTATCAGTGCCGAGGTGCCCATCTTAAGTGATGCCCACATCTCTCTTCCCATGAGTGGCTGCTTTCAAAGGAGCTTGTGGACATATGTCTTGCTCCAGCTCTCTCCTGGCACCACCCAACCTGTTTTGGCCCAGCCAACTTGCACCCCCCCAGGCTGTGGCCAGGCAAAAGTTCCAGAGAGGTCTTATCCCAAGGAATGGCAGCCTTTTAGGCTTAGCCATGTGGTCCCTGGCAGGTCCCTACCATTTGTGGTCCCTCTGTGCCACCGTCCCTGGCCTGTTTCACTGAGGCATGGGGACATCGCCTTTTGGGGATACAAACCCAGAGGTGGGAAGGAACAGAAGAAAATCAAGGAAAAGAGAGATGCTGATTGGGATATTGGGGCGCGGATGGTGAATAAAATGCTGCTGGAGAAAATCCTCTAAATCTCAGGCAGCATGAAAAAACACAGTAGAGCCTGGAAAGAGCTTCCAGCTTCCTCCTGGGACAAGGGCAGACAGAGACAAGACACTGGCTTGTCTGTGCTGGTGGAGAAGACCAGGATCAAACTCTGCTGCATCTCACCCAAGGTGTCTGCCTTCTCCACGCATAATTTCCCCTTCTTTCCTTTGTCAAAGAGGCTGTGGGTCTGCCTTGGGAAAGCTCTTTGAAGGCCATATGGAGTATCAGTAAGGAACAGAGTTTTTTCTGGTTTTGGCTATCAGACAAGTGACAAGAGATTTGCCTTACAGCAGAGCATGGCTACATTTGGAGGACATCAACGTGTCTTCCCCTTCCCTGAGTGAGGAATGGTTTAAATGACGACACCACTTCCCCTCCACACCCATCTCCAGAAGGTCCCAATATTTGTGTTGAACCATCTCTTCTGTTGGCTTAACGTGCAATCTCCATCCACAAAATGGAGGAAAGAGGAACCTGAGATCTGGAGAACCTGTCCTTTACTTAGTGGGGCCTCTCAGGTGCACATGGAGCAAAGTGTTGGCTGTGGCTTTACAGCTTCTTCATGCTGGTGGCTGGTGAAGGCACATGGACAAGGTTTTGTCTCCTGTCTGGGAGGAAGATGCTGGGCTGGGCTTTGGGAGAACACCAAGGGACAGGTTCCTTCATTCAGACCAACATCAAGTCCGCTGCTTTGCCAAAATGCAATCAATGATTGAATCTGATTCCCTGTCCGAATCCTCGTGTCTCCTGAAGACATCAGGCATGCTGCTCGCACAGCACTGTTGGGCTGCCTGGGACTCCTCAACCTAATTTTCTCTTGTAGCAGGAAACTTCTTATTTTAAGTAATATTCTTTTTCAGAAATGAGTAATTAAACAACGGAACAGGAAATGTAAGAGACAGTAAAATCCCCTCAGCTGTCCAGCGCATTTCTACGTAAATATGGTGGTAAAAAGATGAAAACAAACTTTTTGGAGACAAAGACGAGTGAGAGACCTGGTGACGCAGCAGTGAAAAATCTATACTTTGTTATAATAAAGTGAAACCACTGTGTTTATCCTGTGTCTTGGAGGATTTGGTGCAATTATTCTTAGGAAGGGAGGGAAGCCACATAGAAATCAGAATAGTCCAGATTTTTGCTAAAATATTTGTACAAATCAGGTTATTCAACTACAGCAAAAGAACTTCTTTGGGGCTGTTGCTTCTGAAATTATCCTGCAAAACTGGAAGGACCGTAAAATGCTTGGCTTTAATAGCTGGCTACATACAATGCAAACCTAATCAGTGAAGCTTGAAACGTCTGTGGCAGGGAAGAAAGGCAGAGTTTTATGGCGTTACGGAGGTGTACGGGAGACCAGACAAAAAAGCCACCTCACGCACATGGAGGAAGGCAACCCCTCATCTCCCATCTGCTGAAAGCCACTTGTGGGCAGAGACCACAGGGCAAATTTTCCATGCTGACGTGGGCTGCCTTTGGCCCGGGTGGGTTGTGGGGGCCGGGAGGAGCCGTAGCACGGGACCCCCCTCACACCTACCTCCCCCGGGGTGTTCAGGAGCCTCCTGCCCCCGACTCCCACCCAGGCTGCATGGCTGTGGGGAGGGACCCACCAGAAACCATCCCAGCGATCTGGGGAAGAATTAGGGTCGCACTGTCTAACTTTCGGTTTTGCCTCCAGCAAAGGCTAAAAATGTTCCACATCACTTAGAGGTGTCAGGTTATTTAGCCATGGGCTGGAAACAGCCCTCAGAACATCTCGGTTACACATTACCCTGAATATCTCAGCAAATTACTTGCAGCTAATTGAAATAAAGGAAACGCAGTGGCTCGGTTTACCCCATGGACTGTATATAGCAACGCAACCACTGCGTTTTGCATTGATCATAAATCAGGATTTATTATCCCACCTGGCAAATATTGACTTCATTATTTTTTTTTTCCCCCTTGGTCAGTACTTCCTTCTCATGTCAATATAGCAGTGTTCATCCCAACTAAAGTCAATAGTTTCTTATTAACATTTCAGCTGTGGAAGTGCAGAGCGTCTGAATCGTCTTAGACGTTCCCCAGAATCCCAAAACCTCTGGTCAGTGGTTTTCAACCTGCTTCGGTTTGCTGAGTCTGAAAAATTTCCCTTCTCAAGCAACTGAACTGTACTGATAACAGGCTCCAGGTTGATGAGTTACTTTCTGTGGACCCCGCATAAGTAGGAATTTGTAGATCAGAGGTTCAAAAGTGCAGATCCAAGAGATACACGGGAGACAGTCAATCAGTTAGACATAGAATTGTTTCGCATATTGAATTTAGAGAAGTTCCTAAGCTCATGGGGCAGATGTGCTCCAGAAAACCTCTTAACAGAAATCACCAAAAATGGGACTGTTGAGGTGAGCAATGGCTGTGGGTGCTTGTGTATGTTTGACCTATGAATATCCATGTATCTACTTATTTTTATTTGTGAATTCAGCTTGAGGTCAGGAAAATGTTTCATGGGTCAGGGGATGGGAAATCAGTCCTGCGCTGGCAGCGCTGCGTCCATTGCCTGTCCCCTGTCCATGGGAAAGCTCTGGGGGACAAGGTGGTGGCAGTGTCCTGGGGAGCCCTGCCAGTGAGTCTGCAGCACTGGGATTTCCCCGGAGCAGAACAAAGAGATAGGTCATAAATATCCCAGGGCCAGGGAAACGGGGGAAATGCAGAGGGGCTCAGACACAGGAAATTTGGGGAGGAGACAGGATCAGAGAGGCACATGTTCACAGTCTCACTCAGGTTAGTGGGAAAGAATGAAATGGCTGAAGGAAAGAGAGGAGGAACTCCACATGTTTGGGGGGAAGAACCATGGGCAGGTGGAAGGAGCCAGGACACCTTGGAGAAGGCAAGGGGAGAGGAGATTAAAAATAATTGATTGTATTGTCCATATAGCTGTGTTTCTTGTACTCAGTAACTGGGTGATGATGGAGAGTGGAGCAACATCTTTCCCCCTCAGTGAGGGAGCTGCACCTCCAGAGTCACTCCTGGGGGGTTTCTGGGCAAAGGCCAGTGAGGGGATGGCTGTTGGGGGGATGGAAGGATCTAAGCACTGTTTCTAGGGCTGCTAGACCCAATGTCCTCTCCCATCAAAGGGGTAGCACTTGGACAATGTGCCCTGGACACTGTGGGCAACCAAGATCACAAAGTGTCCAAACCACAGGGTGGACCACTGAGTGCTGAGATGCAGGAGCCCTACCAGGATGGCATTAGTGAGACAGACCCAGAAGAACAGTGCTCTGGGGCTACCTACCATAAACACACTAACAGGTGCTTTTGAGTCACAGCTGATGAGGAAGAGATGCCAAGGAGCAGGAAGGCACAGCACAGAAACCCAGCAGTGGAGATGCAGAGCTTCCCATCACCCCATGGCATCTGGGGAAGCAGTTCCTCAGAGAAGAGGGATGTTATGGGTACAGGAGCTCCCTAACACAGGTATTTTCTGAGGCAGATGCTTAGCATCAAGGGAAATGTCCTAGGTCAAGACCCTCCATGTGGTAAGCAGTCTGGAGACTGAAGCTTAGAGGTTGACCACGTTCCTCCTCCCAAGAGTTTCTTCAGTGTGCTCTAAATTTGGACCCTGGAAGGCTCCTTCCCCCATGGGCCCCTTTTTCTCCCCTGGGTAGGGACAAAGGGCAGAACCCATGGAGGGAAGGAAGGCCTTGGGGATGTTGACATTTTGGGTGGGGATGCCATACTGAGACCTGTCCTCTGCAGAGGACAGATACCCAGCACATTATGGGGAGCTCATGCATGGCAGTCCACCACAAAGCGTTCAACACACCTTCCTTGAGTGTAACCACCTGAAAATGGGTGTCAACTGTAAGATAATCAGCCAGAGTCCCTTCTCAGTCTATGGAGAAATGCTGGTCCCTCCAGCAGGCGTTCACCCCTTCTCTTCCCACTGGGTCTTTCTTGCAGAGCCTGTAGCAGTGCTTGGAAAAGCTGTAGAAAAGCCCATGTATGTTCTCAAGACTGGGCTTTTTTTTTTGGGTGAGATGAATTCATCCCTGGCAGCCCATGTAAGGAGGACTCAAAACTGAAATTTGTGACCTGCTTGCTGATTTGAGGCATTTTCCCTGGGTGTCTCTGAAGGGGAAATTACAGCAGAAATTCAGGCTACCCAGGCCCACAGAGCTGCTGTCACAGATGCCAGAATTCATAAGGGCAGTCGTGGGTGACTCAAGGGTCTCAAAGGACTCCCAGCTATAAATGCTGACATTGATATATGGGTCATCTTCCATCCTAGAAACACTGTGCAAAGTGACAGACCTCATACAGTCCAAAAATGGTGCATGGTCCAGGAAATACCTTGGTGTATGTCTGGCATCGAGGGAAAGCCAAAGGGAAGATGTTTAACCATCTCTCTGGCTTTCTACCAAGCTGAGATGAGCAGTACAGAGTCGCCAGTGTGCATGGACTCAGGCCTGCTGAAATGAGTAGAAAAATACAGAAAAAGTTTTCATTTTTATTTTTTTCCTTCCCAAAATGCAATTTTTTGGTGTGTTTCTTCATTTTTCAGAGTACTGATTTCTTTCACTTGGGGAAATTCCTAGTTTTCAAGAAAACTGGGAAATATTTAGAGCACTGATTTGCAAGCAGTCCGTCTCCGGAGGTGCAGGAGATGATGGCAAGAGCCTCACAGCGACCACTGGCAGAGTCTGCAGCACTCACAGCATCCTCTTCAGCAGACACCCTGATGCTAAGTGTTCAAGGGCGCCTACTTTGGAGACCCCAATTTAGAAAGAAGTTGAAACACACTTTGGTCAGATGCACTTTTAAGGGTCTGGCCCCATCCCAGCATGCTCAGAGGATTCCCACGGTGTCCCATCGTCTCTTAGAGCTCTTATGGTCACCTGATTTAGCACAGCTTCAAACTCAAGAGAGGTTTGCCCTCCCACTCTGCTGATTCAACACGGTGCTGCTCTCTTGAGCAAACCAGGGCAGTTTGCATTGCTTACTCTACCAGCGTACATGGAAACATGAAGCTGTGAAACAATTATGGTTGCTCAAGAGAATCAGCCAGCAAACAAGACACTAAATGTTTAGGAAAACAAGAGCAGTTACATCCCACAGTGCACACAGCTAACAGGGATCCTGCCCTGCTGTGTTCTCCAGGAATAAACACAATCTTCAGCCATAAACACAGTGAGGAAACAAATTTTTATCCTGCCCTGTGGTGACACTATGGATGGAGGGGACACGAAACCAGAACAGTTGAGGAGGTCCAAGTTAACAGTGATGCAGGGTGAAGATCCTAGTTGTGGTGAGGAGGCATCTTGCTAGCTTTGCAGCCCGAATGGCCGTAAGTAATCTCTTCATCTGCAGGCAGCAGCTGCCAGAAGAGAATTGCACTTAATCCCCCCAGCCCTCTCAAAAAAACTCCTTTATATGAGGCAGGGGAGCCGTTTACAAACTCTGGTACCTGTGACAGGCTGTAATGTTGCCCTGCTTGGCCAAGCCATCCTCCAGTCCTTCCTTGTTCAGCTGCTGGAGAGGTGTGGGGGACTGGGAGTGTCCTGCTCGGCTTGATGGACCTGCCCTTCCCTACAGAAAAGCCTTGTCCTGCCATGGCTGATGGAGGTTGGTGGTCAATATGGAGCAGCAACAGCACTTTTTCTTGGAGGTCCTCTTCGTGCATCGCAGGTCTGCCCATGCTACCACCCAGCACAGGACCACTGAGGAATCATGGAGGCCTGAATTTGTGATGACCACGCCAAGGGTGAGCACATCCAGCTCACTGCAGTGAGCACGCTGGCTGGGGCACGCCACTAGAGGGGGACACAGCCACGTGTAACGGGACGTGGTCGATGGCCACGAGCGTGGACCTGTGGGACACACTCAGTGGCCCAGTGACCAGGTGGCCAGCGTGAGCTATTGCCGTCTTGGACCTTCTGGCCCTTGCTTGCCCATGGTGCTTACGGCCAGCTCATACCCAGCCACAGGAAGGCAACGCACGTGTAAAATTCTCTGGCACTTTGGTTGATGGTGAAGCCAATGGCTGTGGTGTGGGATGTGGTGGACTTTGCTCCTTGCTCTTCCTGCTTGTCATTGGTATGACTCCGAAGATTGGCTGGCATTTTCCAGGTCTGAAAATCCTGGAAGTCCTGTATTGGGTCTGCTTAGTGTGTGGAGGGGGCATATGGTGTGGTGGGATGTGACCTGTGGGGAAGACCCAAATATGATTCAAATGAAAGGAAGAGTTTCAAGAGTTTTCCACTTTATCTTTTGCTTTACTTTAAAAAGAGATCACTAATTTAGAATAACCAGGCTGTGTGAGTGTCTGCTGTTATGACCTGCACTGTCCTACTCTTTCCTTACAGACCTTTTCTTGGGTTCTCTTAGCTGCAGTGACTTCTGATGGTACAGCTGGTTTGATATTGGATGTACACCTAAGTTGAGACCTGAAGGTGGGGCAGGGTTTCAGAGGAACCTAAAGGAGGATGGGACATGATTCCTACTAAATTGTAATGGCATCAATGCTTAATTCTTCAGCCAACTTCAAACGCTACAATTTTGTGGATCAGTTTCCCTAAAAAAGGGTTATACCTGGGCATGATGCTGCTGATCTTCTGTTCATCTGGAGTGAGGTGACTGCATGACTGCAGGGTCTATCTGCAGAGTAAAGCCAGAGGTGTGACGACAAGCTATAGATACGCGGCAGAAAGAGGACCACTGTGTTCAGAGAGAAAGGTAGGGTCCAGCCATGGCATTTGATGCCCCAGGTGTGTTTCACATGCTTGTTCAGCACAGGGGGTCAGGGATAGGCTGAGAAGTGTCCCTCATGGCTACTTGTGAGTCTCAGTGGGGCAAGAGTGGCTTTGGTGACCTCCTGTTGTACACACCTGCAGTGCGGACATGGGTGGTCTGGGTGAATTGAAGAGCATGCATGTATTTGTCCACATGTGTTTGGGTGGGATCAACTGGGTCCATGACATATCTCCAGTGGTAGCGTTTCATGTGGTATATCTGCTCCCATGCACCATCAATCTCACCCTCAGCAGACCGCACCAAAGGTCTGATGAAGGTGCCTGATATCGAATTGAGAAATTCTCTGCGAGTGAGAGGTGATGGTGGGGGATCCCGGTACCTGCAGCTTCATGCAAATACGCAGAAACTCAGAAGACATGTATCGCGAAGGCCAAAGTCTCCACATCAATATCGCTCCTGGTTATGTTTTCCTCTGGACAAAACTCAGGCTGTTACAAGAAGCGATGGTCCTCACAGTTTGATTGGCAGCTCATGAGTTTGTCAAAAAACATGTAAACTCCCATATTTTCCTTAAATGTTTTTCAATCAGCCACACAAGTTTTGTTTTTCATCTGAAGGCAAACATGACTTAAAATTCAAATCAAGAGTAAATGGAAGTTGGTGGCTTGCAATTCCCAGCAGATAAGAAGTGAAATTACTTTGCCTTGTGTTAGCTAATTTGCTGAATCTTATAGTAATTTCTCCTACTCAAATGGTAGGTATTTTATTTACTAGATTTATTGCTAACTGAAACCCTCCATAGCAGTGAAATTACTTAGGATTTCTTTAGTATAAATGATTATGAGTTTAAGCAATTGATTGCACAATGAATAGCTCTTTTTATCACTCCAGAGAAATGTAGGGATGGGATTTCATGCCATTAATTTTTATGGGAGTTCAATGTCAGGGCTCCTCAGGGAGCTTTGAAAATCACAGCCCTTAATTTTTAATTTTCAGTCCTTATAAACAATGCTATTTATTTGGGTGTGCCTGTGAGCTGAGGGCCAGTCAAACATCGGTTCTTCGTAGGCCCTGCCAAACGCTGGATCCTTCTGAGTTTATTATTTTAATCTGTAGTTACAGCAGAAGAGCTGAGCTCTGATGCACAACCCAATCCTGTGTGGTCCTCCCCCTGGTTCCTCACCCTCCATTTGATGCATTTGGCCAAGGACCTACACCCAGACCTGTAAAAGGGATCAGAGATGTGACACGTAAGAGCCAAAAGAGTAGTTTGGGGAGGGGAATTTGCTTCTGTTAGGTCAAGTCTGGGCATCTGGGCACCTACACCAACTGCAGGGGCTTGGAGGAGCCAAGCTGGGTTCTGGAGGAGCCTGTGGCTGTGGTGCTCCTTGGGAGGGTACAAGCTCACAAGCAGATGCTGCCCTGGGCTGACTGCTGGGACTTGGGAACTGCTAAGGAAATTAGCAGGGAAACATCTCTCTGGCTGTCCCAGAGAAGGGATAGGAGGCAGAAGAATCTGGGGAAAGTCTCCCTGCAGTGTCTGGCTCTGTGGATTTAGTCATTGTCATCTGCAGCCAAGACCAGAGCTGGCCCCCCCGACCTGAAAAATACCTGCAGCTTTGTGACTGGGAACCCATACTGCCATCTTCACCTTTCTCAAGAGAAATGGCATTAAATCCCATGTTTCGCCTCAGGGGACAGGCATCCGCCCAGCCAGTGTCTCCAGCGGCTCCCACTGCAATGACCTTATTGCCCTGACTCACATCCTCCTGGCCCAGCTTCTCCTCTCACTCCCTGCCTCTGCTACCCTCCTGCTGGCAGGGCGACGGGGGCCCTGCGCTGCCGGCACCTCCCTCTCGGTCCCGGGTGGCAGGACCCATTACACAGCCTGCCACCACCTTGGTCGTGCTGCTGTCCATCAGCCCAGGAGCAAATCCACCCCACGCCGGTGCTTGTAGCCAACCCAGCAGCTCTCATCCTCCGCAGGAGCTCTGCAGCTCTGGGCAAACCCAGAGGTGTTTATAACCAACTGAGTAGTGGCCAGGGCTTAAGTTCAACTCACAAGATCGGGAAGGTCCCAAAACAAAGGCTGGGTAAAAACCAGCATCGCCCCATGTCCATCAAAAGCAAAGCCCAGGGGTGCGAGTTGTCTTCTCTCCCTTGTCTGCAGCCAGGGGTTCACCACTCCGCCTGCTCTGCCAAGAGGACCATTTGCAGTACCCCTGATCTGGGTGGGGAAAGGGTTAATGGGGTTCCTCAGCCCACTCAGAGCCAGCCCCCCTGGGTGATGGGGGGGAACTGGGGACTTGAAAGGAGGAGCTGGAAACTCCCAGCATCTGAGGCTGGGAGGCAGTGGGATGCACGGACATAGTCCTTGTCCAGCCCTCCTACCCTCTGGCAAGGGCCATGTTGCTCTGGGACTTTGGGTGGCAACAAGGAACTGGGACTTCAGAGAACTATGTGACTTTCTTCCAACAGTGGGGACCGGGGAAAAGAGCTTGCAAGCTGGGGGAGGCGCTTGCCCCAACAAGGGAAGCTCACTTTGACATGGGGGCAGCATCCTTGTTGATCCTGGTGGCCCACCAGTTGATGATGGTCCATTAGCTCATACCTGGCTGTGACATGCAACGCTGAGGTCTGCTAGGCTGGGCTGATGAGATCCAGGACTCAGGGGAGGCGTTCAGCACCGGGCAGCCCTGAGCATCTCCCATCACCTTTGCACCCCTCTGGGCGCTGCAGTCTCAGGTGGGAGACTCTTTGGTGACCCCTTAGTGCCAGGTGAGCCCTTGTTTGCGCAGTTGCCCGGCGGATGAGATGTATTTATAGCTGTTCTTAAATCATAGCCGTGCAGCTGAGGGACTGGGCCGCTTCCAAGGACTGCTCACACCGATCTGGCGGGGAATAGAGGCAGGTTACATATTTACACATTAGTTTAAAATGTGGATTCTTTCCCCCGGGGGCCCAGAATGGCTCATAGGCAGCTGCTCCAGCCATCAGCTCAGCTCGTATTTATTTGTGTTTTTCAAACATTTAGTCAGTATTTACACAATAGACGCAATATTAGTAATATCTGCAATAATTTATATGATACCAAATGGGATTTCTCACGGCCAATGGGATGCCTGGGGACTTGGCCCCTGCTCCCTGTTAAAAGCTCGAAAAAGTACAAATTAACAAGCTGTAAAATAAGGTCTTCATAAAAGAACAGTGGAAAAAAGGCCAGATCCTGGGAGGTGCTGAGTGATCGTGACAGCCCTGAGGGCTGCCGGGGATGGAGGGTGCTCAACACCTGTGCAAATCAGGGCTCCCCTGTCCTGCGAGGAGGAGGAAGGTCCTACATGGCTCTCCCAGCATGGACATCAGCATTCCTCTGTGCCATGGTGGGAGCTGGAGCAAACCTAGACTGGGTGCTGGTGGCAGCAGAGGACTCTCTTTGCCCTCCAGGCAGTGTCTGGGGACCACACACCACCAGCGTGGAAAGTCCCTGGCTTCCCCATCTCTCACTTCTGCAGGTACTCACAGTGAGAGGAGGCAGCTGAGCTGTGGGGCAGGGATGGACCGGGGAGCACGTGCCAGGAGCAACACCCAGGAGAGAAACCAGTGCACATCCATCATCTCCATGGCTGGGCCCTGCTTCCACCCTGGTCCTCTGGGAAAGGTGCTGCTGCAGAGACCAACGAAGTGACCGCTGTACCTCAGGGGGACACGTCCCTGTGAGATAAACTAAAATGAGAACATAAGGGGAACACCTTCACGTAGGCCAATGTTTTCCCATCTTTCTCCTGAAAAGCAAGAAACAGGAGCATTGCAGGGAGAGGGCTGGGGTTTTGGCTTGCTCTCAGTTTCTTCATGAACTTTTGGGTCATCCAGGGCAAAAAGCTATTTTTGTCAAACCCCGATGTTGTGCCTCAACTTAACATCAGACCCCCTTTCTATTTCCTGGGTATGTTCATCCTGGGAAAAGTGGTTTCCCAGCCTGTATCTTCTCTAGCATGTGCTTTCCTCTGCCAGGGTGCCCCTTCACTGAGCATCCTTCCCTGCGCCTCCAGCTGCTGCATGGCACCATGAGCCAACGGGCTCCATGCAAGCAGCTCTTGCAGGCTCCCACATCCTCATGCAATCTTGCAAAGCCCTAGTGGATCTCTCTTTCTTCACTGGAGCCCTTGGAAAGTCCCCAACCTGTGCCAGCTGCAGATCAGGGGGTGAATGCAGGGCAGTAAGGGCATCCTGTGCTCTCCGGTGTTGCTGGTGGCCCCCAGCACCTTGTGCCCTGCAGCCAAGGACAGACCAAAGGTTACTTTCCACTGCTGAAATTCTCCTGGCATTGGCTCCACCTCCCCCTGAGCACCCTGGGGACAGCACGGCCCCAGTTCTTTCAGGTCCCATGCGCTGCAGCCCCTGCAGTGCTCACACACCGCTGCTCACGGGCTGAGGGGGGGCTCTGGGGAGAGTTAGAGAAACAAACCTCTGGCACCCACGCTGCTTTCTTTGCCCTTTGCATCTCCCCTCCCACCCTCTCTCCACGCCAGGGAACGTTGCCATTTCATCTGTGTCATCCACAGCCATCACAGTCCGCCCCACGAATGTCACCCCGTGCTGGTCCAAGGCATTGTCCTCCTCCTCCATCTCCTGCTCCTGCCTTTGGGTATGGACGGCCCGGCAGTGGCAGTGGCATGGGTCAGGGTGATGGTGGCCTGAGATCCTGAGATGGTTGGCCTGTGGCGATGGTGGCAAAGGTTTGGGGATGCAGGGTGGGGTCTTGCAGCATAACGTAACTGCAGGGCAGATGGTGCAGGGGGGCCGGGAGCGTGAGGAGGCGTGTGTTGTATTTCAAGCAGCTCCACACTGTCTGTGCCTCTGCAGCCACTTGCCATATTCAAACCAGATGCAATATCCGCTTGTCAGCAGCGTAGCGCGCATGGGGGGATTTCATTCATATGCTTTGGACCTATCCCAAGCCAAACAAATGATGGAAAGGCGCAATTAACCCAATCTCAAATCTAATCCGCTCTGAGTGCCTCTCTGTCCTGGGCCCTGCCTGCTCCACATGGTGGTGACTTGCCTGTAGATATGTGTGAGGAGACATCAGACACTTGGCCAATAACGAAAATGACAGGAGTTGGAAATGGGGAACTGGTGATGGTGCTGCTGCTGGGGTAGGCTGAAGCCTCAAGTGAAGGTCACATGCTTGTGTGGCAGCAACCTTGCACCAGCATATGGATGTGGGAGGTATGACACAAGGCTGAGATCATGAGTGAGTAGGGGCCAGGTCACACATACCACCATCTCCAAGACCACAGTGATGGCTGTGGGACATGAGAGTAGGGACAGAGAGGTGATCTACAGAGAGCAGGAGGTCAGAGGTCTTTAGTGAGCTGTGGCAGGTCCAAGGTGATCACAAGAGGCTTTGGATGGTCTCGTGTGGACTCCCCAGCACTGTTCATCAGGTACATTGCCGTGACTAAAGCGGAGGAGAAACATGACTGTTTCTACCAACTGCTCTGCTTTGTTCAGGGCTGACTCCACAGAGCTGTCAGATGTCCCCAGAAGTGAGCTGTCCCTCTTAACACTTTCTGGTCTGGTCACACCAGTTCCTCTGTCCACATCCCACTTGCTGTGAGCCACTTGGGTCTTCTATCTCTGCCAGTTCTCCTCAGAAGTACCTTTCCAAAAGGGCTTTTAGCAGATCCGCATGCTTTGATTTCTCTTCAGTGTGATGTTCTTTCTGCAGAGAGAGGAAAGGCTCTTGTACAGCTCTTCCATGGCCCTCCGGCCAAGGGAAGCCTTCTAAGTGCAAACTCTCTTCTCAGTTTTCCAGCTTTCAATCTCTTTGTTTAGGATTATCTGAGAGGCCCTTGAGCTCTTGAGTCTGAGTTATGCATGAGTTATCCTGGGGGATGCACAGGGCCCTCCCAGGAGACCATCACTATGGAGAGATACTGCATGGAGAAGCTGGCCGTGGTGCTGTGGAAGGAACCCAGAAGGGTTCCTGGGGGCACCACTGTTGGCTTCCTCCCAACCTCAGAGGTTCTTTCTCCATCTTGGGTGCACTCCATGCCTTGGAGAAATACTGTCTCTGCTCACGTCCTAGGGAAGGTGTCTGGATCTGGGATTTGCAGGTGGGGAGGGGGACTTGGCATTCTGGTGGGTTGGACTTGCCAGCTCAGAAATAGCTCAAATCTTGCAGCACAGAGTTTCCAAGCTGCTGTCAGAGCTCAGGGAACATCCTGACCTGGTGCATGGTGGCCCTGTATGACAGAGTCCCTTCAGCCATGCCCTAGGTCATGGGAGGGCCTTTTATGATCCAGCCCAGCTCATGGTAGGAAAGCACATCATGATGGACATGAGATAGGAGGGATGATAGGAAAGCACATCTCTGGAAAATGGACTCATGGCAGCTCACGATTCTATCACCCATCCTAATTCCATATTCACCTACTGCTTGCCTCCTGCACCTATCCCCACCCCCTCTGCCCACACCTGCAATGACGAATCTTTTCCTGCAGGCCATCTTCAGCTGGCTCCATCCCACGTGTCCCTGTTCTCCTGCCTCCTGTGTCCAGCACAGTGTGTTCTTTCTCCAATATCTCACCTCTCCCACTGCCATTGCTCCACTTGCTCTCTCTCCCATCTGCAAGGGGTGACCTTGCTCTGCAGCCATAGGCTCTGCTCTCCTTCAGTTTCTTGCAAGGCTGACAGCTCCAAGGAAGACCAAGACAGTCCCTTCAGCTCATCTCAGTCTTGCTTTCTGCCAGGGCCTGCCTCTCAGCTTAGCAAGGTGTTTGGGCTGGATTTCTCTGTCTGAGTCTCTTTATAGCTCATTTCACTACATCTGTTGGGGTGCCTGGCGAGCAAACAGGCATTGTGGCCCAATTATGGCAGCCAGCAAGGCCACATGGCCCTCTGAATGTCCTACGGCTATTTTCCTGGGTTATTGATGCTGCTCCAGCACAGAGGCTCTTTGCCTGAGCTGCCCCATGCAGGGATGGCTCGGGACATGTCTGGCCCCTGTCACAAGCCCCAGTGATGTTAAAGATACTGGTTTCTCCCTGGGGGCTGGCCAATCCAAATGCCAATCAGAAATGTGGAAGACCAGCTCCAAGCCCCTCCAGCACCCTGCCCTTAGAGCCTTTCCCTGGGTAGAGGCTGGACTCTAGTGGGCAAGAACCTTCATGGATCTCCAGCAAGGACTGAGTCATGAGCTGTACCCATGTGGCATCTTCCCTTCTCACAGGGCCCCTAACACTTAGAGCTGCTCTCCAGCACCCTCCACGGGTCCTGAACCCCCTGAGGTGAAGCCTCAACATGCAGGAATGAACCTTGAGAAATACATTGTCCAAGACTTCTTATGGATCTGTAGTTCACAGCAGAGACCAGTGCCAGGTTCCTGGGCTGACTGTGGATTGTTATGACAGAGTCGCAGGGGCCTGGGGGTTTATGCAGACCAGGCTCACTGGTGTGAGTCATAACTGGTATTTCATCCAAACTGGATGAGTTTTTCTGATTCTCCTTCTGCTGATGCTCTGGGCGACAGGAGCAAGAAGGTAGATGTGCCTGGGATTGGGACAGCAGACAGGCAAACACTCCTGCATCTCAGGTAAACATAGTTAAGATCCCTTGTGAACCTGCCTTCCTGCCGCTTTGTTGCACCAGTTCCCAGTCCCGTGGAGCGACTCCTCAAATTTCCATCCCTGGAGGGGCTCAAAACCAGGCTGGATGGGGTTTTGACCAATCTGGTCTAGTGGGAGGTGTCCCTGCCCAGGGCAGTCTGTAGGACTGGATGGGCTTTAAGGTCCCTTCCAACCCGAACCATTCTGTGATTCTGTGGTTCTGTGATTCTGTGATTCCATCCTGTGCCTTGTGCATGTGGCCACATCTGCCTGAACCTTCAGACAGCTCGGCCAGGGGACTAGGTGTCACCCATCACTTCTTCTCTGCCTCCAAATCCAGGGAGCCACGTGGGGCCCAATAGGGCCCTGCAGAGGGGATGCCACGGCATGGCACCCCCCAAAGACCGGGGGGTCTGCTGGCTCAGGTGAGCGAGGCTCCAGCAGGAGGAAACCACAGCTCAGCTTCCCTCTGCCAGGTGGAGCAGAGCCCATGTGAGGAGGGAGCCAAAGGCAGCAGAGAGTTTGCAACAAGGAAAGTGGCTCTAACATGAGTTTGCAAAGTGTTCATGGGTCAGGACCTGGCAAATCACAAGTCTGGCTTTAAAAACGAGACGAAAGCAAAGCATACACTCTGCATGCTCCTTAGATGCCATCTGCAAGCAGTGTGCTACAAGAAAGTCTTCACAGGCGAGAATGAAGAGGAAGAATGCAGCCTTTCTTCATTAACCCCCTGACTCCAGCAGCTGGGTCTTGAAGGAAACAGCAAATTTTGCAAAATGTGTGCTGAGAGTTGCCCAGACCATGGTGTCCTTGGAAGCCCGGTCTCTTGCTGCAGTGCTGGCCATTGCCTGGCCCATCCAGACTAGTGTCTCTGGGCATGGCCATGGCTGTTGGGTCCCACATGGATCAGTGGTTTGATGTTGGAGCTTCCTCTTGTGTTTGAACTGGTAGGAAGGTACTGGGTGGGATTTCCACCCTAGGAAAGGCGTCAGGCACCAGAGTGTAACACTTACATGTGGGCATGAAGACGGGATGGCTTCCACCATAGTGGGGCTTGGAGTCTTTTGCCAGTGCTGGTCCTCAGAAATGCCCTTCTCCCAGTGCAGCCAGACACCATCTCCACTGGAGACCATCTCCGCAGCCAGACAGGGGCAGGGGGCCGTCTTGCCATCAAACTCCATCTAGTGGCACGCCTGCGCCTCGGCATGGATGGACCACCTCCATCCCAGACACTCCACAGCCAGGACACTTGGCGCAACCAGCTGGCCCTGTCCTTGGCCACAGGAACTACAACACCAGCTGATTACTCCCTGCTCCTCTAGTCCATCCCCAGGCTGTCTTGCCGTGCACCAGGCAGTTTTGGAAGAGCGTTTTGTAGCAGCGATCTGTTTATGAACAAGGTAAACAGCCGATGCAGTGCGGGTATTTGTAGTGAAGGCTTTGCTTCATCATCCAGTGGGGAGAGCCAGTGAAAAAGCAAGTTGGGATTTGGCTGTGTTGACGGGTCAGTCCAGCTGGCAAGTTGTGCGCATTTGTCCCTTCCAGGGGTTACAGATGTGTGCTGGACACTGTGGGAATGGGATTTTATAACAGTAATTAGTTTATTCCTGAGGTAAGCAGTATAAATAGGAGAAAAATTTGTTTCCTGTTCCAATGCAAATAACCAACTGGCAGCCAGTTGGATAAGGGCCATCGAATATCAAAAGCCGAACAGGGGACTGTGTCAGCTCTATATCCCCCTCTGGCTTATTTGCATGCTGGTTGGTAGAGGAATGTTTCTCTTTAGGTTACTAAATTTACTAGCTTACTGTATTTTTTTAGCTTGGGGCTGGTTATTTGAGTGGCCACTGGCCAACTGGCTGCCTACTGTTTATTTGAATGGCTTGTGGCCAGCATTTGTCACTGGTCCTCTGAGCGCCCCAAAGCCAATCGACGTTATTGACCCAGGAGAACGGGCTTCTTCTCGGCTGGGCTGACCCCGTGTCAGCAGCAGAACTCTGCATCATGTCCCCACGGGCTTCTCCTCCACCAGCCGATAGCCTCTTGCTGCTTTTGCTCTTGGAACGGCCGTGTGTTTTCTTTCTGCCTTTCTTGCTGGCTTTCAGTTTTCCCTACGGTGGCATAAGCCACAGCGAGAAAGAGCTCCTGCTCCACAGAGTGGCTGTTCCCTGCTGGTGATGCTTTCTAATAATCCTTTGCCTGTCTCTGCACCAGGGGCATGAGATCCTCCTCCTGCTCCAATAAATGTTGCGACTGTTTTCCACAGGCTTCCTTCACATCCAGCCCCAGACTTGTATGGGATCCCCCCCTCTGCACACCATGGTTTGAGCACCCTGCTTGGCTTTAGGTGCTCTCTCACCATGATGTCCAGCTGGGACAAAGCTTCCCCCCTCTTGGGGAGGAGAAGCAGCTGGTTGTTGTCCCATTGACACCCAATCAAACCAGAGGTCCCTCGTCAGGCTGTTGGATTAGTAGAACGGTGCTCCACTCCCTCCTCACCAATACCTGCAGCAAAGAACGAATTTATTCTCCCTCCTATGCTAGAATAACATGGACATTTTTTTTTGGGACTTCTTAACCATCTTGGATATTTCTTTTCCCACTTTCTCATGAGAGGATGCAGCAAGATTTTGGGGAGCCTTGGCAATAACTTTTTCTCAGGCCTCTGGCATCTCCCTCCTTTTCCCCCTCAACTGTGCCGCCTCATCTGCTGTCCTACTTCCTTGACAGCTTTTTTCAGCTTTGCAAGAACAAGGAACTTTTTGTAGTGGGGCAAAATACTAGCCCACCTTCATCCTTCTCCCTCCACAGTCACAGTTTGGTGTGCTTGAGGTCTCTCACTCTTCTCCATCCCTATATCTCCCTGCTAAGTGTGTCCAGCTGGAGCTCATTTGGTGTTAGCAACTGGATGAACATCCTTGGCTTTTCAATGTGGGATCACTATGTAGGGCCAGCCCCTTGCTTCATGCAGATCCTTGGCCTGTGAGGGCAGCACCATAGGTCATGTTCTTCCTGTGGCTAGTGACAAAGACATTTCATGGGAGCTTTCCCCAAACCAGGTCCACACGTTCCTCCTGTTTGCCTGGAGAAACTCCACCCACATGTAGGTTAATCAGTGTTTCCCACAATGAAAGGCTCAATGCTGATTGCTTCACAACTCTGCCAGCTCTTGTAACTGAGGCTGGAGTTGTCCCCCAGAGTGGTGTTTGAGGTTCCTTTTGCTAAAGAAAGTGGGAAATTTGGTAAAAATGGCCAGTCAAAATAAGGCAAGGAGGAACAGACTGCATGCTTGGTGCCTCTGGGTGTGGAAAGCTTCATGGAGAAACAGTCTGGTGTTGGGAGGCTCTTCTTCACCACCCTCTTGAATGTTTCCCATGCCTGGCCAGGGTCCATCTTTTCCATCTGTCTTGCCTTGAAGATGGATACGGTGTGCGAGACGTGACCTCAGCCTCTAGTCTGCACAGCGCTTCCTCAGGGAACTGGCAGGGGACAGGGTCACTGTGGTTCGACACTACGGAGTGATTCTCCATAGCCCAGAGGGACTGAGATTGATGCAGGGCACTGCGCAGACATCAACAGTCCTTATTTACCAGGCTGAGGTCCCTGGGATCTTGAGAGGGCTCAACACCAATCCCTTTGACTTTTCTGAGGACCTTCATAAAATGTTCTTCATTCACCTGTGGAAGAGCTTTGTGCTCCTAAATGTAGCCCCCCTTTTCCTGCCTTGCACAGGTGCTGTGAGAGGCAGATGTTCTGCTGATGGCACTGAAGATGAACAGGATGACCCCTCTGTTCCCGGGGTCCCCACAAACACAGTGGGGAACTGCTCCAGTGACAGTAACTGCCAAACCCCAGACTCATGGGGGTATTTGGATATGTTGTGACATCTCAGCCCCCTTGTGAGGCTAAGCCCACATCTCCAGCTGCTCTGGAGTGAAATGAAGACACACCTTCATGCTAAAATACCTCAGGAAAGGCTGTTTGAGTCACTCTTAGAGGAGCCTTTCCTTGCAGCAATGGTAAATCCCAGACCTTGTGGGGTTGCAGTGTGAAGAGGGAGGAACGGTGGGCTCAAGCCCATTTGTGGCTGGGGTCAGCGAGGCTGCAGACCCCTGTCAGCACAGCCCATAGCAGACCACTTTGTTATTTTCTTTGCTCTCTGGTTCTACACACCCTTCTGGTGCCGGCTGGCACCACACGGACTCCCACTCCACCGTCTCCCAGCAGATGCTGGTGAGTCGGCAGGGCTCCGGCTGCCAAGAGGGGATGAGGGCAGGGCCCTTGCACCCATCCCTTCCCCGCCATCACCCTGCAACTCCCATGACAGATGACCCAACCCTCTCCTAGGACACAGGCTGGCATCGCTGCCTTTTTCTGAGCTCAGCCTGTCTGGGTGCTGCTGGAGAGTCCTCCGGGGACTGGGAGGAAATTTTGTGCCAGCCCATCTGGGATGGGAGGTAGAAACCCAGCTAGGACGTGCCTGCAGGGTCTGAGAGCATCTCTGCCATTGTGGGCTGAGCTGCAGGTCCCTGGAGAGCCCCGGGCCCACCTTGAGCTTCCCAGGAGCCCAAGACTCCATGCCAGGTCAGAGGGAGGATGGCTGGGGCATGCTCACACCTTATGGAGGACATGCTCTGAGGAGCCAGGGGATAGTCATGGTTCATGGGCCAACACAGGGCTGTCTCTGGTGAGGATGGGCTTTGGAGTCCCTTGGCCCCAGCATCGGAGGTGGCCTGGGCTCAGCGTGAGCCAGCCGCTCCTCTTTGTGTCCAGCCACTGCCCCTGGATTGAGCTCAATGAAATGCCTCCATGCCATCCTGCCCATTGAGGAGAGCCCCCCGCCAAGCTGCCTGGTGAATGAGGACCTGCCACCACCAGCCCAGCAGCCGCAGGGGACAAGATTTCATCTCCTCGCCCTTAATTCCTCCGGCTGCTCTGCCAAACCCAGCCTCCATCCCGCCTGCTGCTGGCCGGCTCTCCGGTGCATTCACAGCCCGCCACACAAACCCGCTTGGGATTGTTTTGAATTTAAAATCCTATTAGTCTTAAATTAATTGCCTTTTCTTGCGGAGCAGCGGGTTGGAACTGGTGGGCCTGGCTTGTAATTATTAACTGGGGAAAGGCTGGCGCTGAGAAAAGCTGCTTCTCTCCTGCTGGGTTGTGCTCTATAGGCACAGCCCTTCTGTCCTGCTTTCTTCTTCGGCTTTTATTAACCAGCTCATCCCCTCTCGCTGATCACCCTTTTATCTGGGAAGGGATGGGGAAGCTTTGAACCTTGGAATTAAATTCTCCTCAGAGCCGTGACGAAGGGGCAAGTTTTGGTTCATTTCACTCTGGGGGAAAGTGGGAAAAGCCCTAATGGGAACTGAAATGTGATGGGGGGGGGCGGGGGGATGTCAAGAGGTTAATGCAGAGGATAACAACCGCAGCACCTGGGGAGATGATCCCTGCTCTTGGGGCTGTGCTGAGCCCCTGTGTAATGCAGCCCCAGCTTCGAGCTTCAGTTCATTCCGGAGAACTTCCCCAGCACTGGGATCCTCTCCTTTATTCTGGCACAAGAGTCCTTGGATCAGGCACAAGCCAGGAGGAGCCTTGGGCTGTTCCTGCAAACAGCTCAGGCACAATGGCAAGTGACACTTTTGTGTTTTTTTTAGATTAAATTAAATTTTAGGAAATTTAAAATGCAAATTTTAGGAAATTTAAAACACCAAGACCTGGCATCCATGCACCCATGGAATTGACATAAAGAGGGTTTGCAGACCTGAGCCAGGGCCACATGAAGCCGTGGGTCTCCAGACCCACTGTGCCGTGATGGTGGGGTGGTGGCCGGCCCCGGGGAAGGGGTCAGGATGACCAGGGCACCTCTGCCGTGGTCTCACCGGCATGAGGGACAGGGGCAGGGGCAAAAGCACCCATGGGTGCCAGGGACCGTGCTGGCCTCAGGAGGGTACTGGGTACAGAACAGCCTGTGCCAGGGGAGGACACCTCCTGCCCAGGGCTGGTCACATTAACAAACTGCTTTGGTGTTCTTCCCTTTGGGGTGGAGCTGGGGCTGCCTGTGCCAGGTCCTGTCCTGGCAGCGCTGCCTGCGTGGGACTGGCTCCTGCCAGTCTCCCTCTGCCCAGGAAAGCTGGTGATGGCTGGCGCTGCTCCCGCTGGGGATGTAGCTCCAGGAGGTCCTCTTGTGCTCCCAGAGCCATCCCAGGTCACTCCTGCCCCTGGGCCAGGAGAACGCAGACTCTGATGGGGTTTCACCCCAAGGACACTGAGGGTATCTTCGGGAACTTCCTCATACTTTCAGCCCTGTCGTGTCCTCAAACCAGGATGAACCCAAGTGACCAGCTGTAGCCATGTTCATCAGCAGGGAACACGGCATCCCCAGTTGCCCTCCATCCCCATCCCCGACAGACAGTGTGGTGGGGGAGAGCGGTCCAGTGAGCAGCAGTCTGGACTTCTCCAGGATTTTTTGGTTCCTGGTGACAAATCTCTCTTCAAGTCTGTGCATGACTGAAATTCATCTTGGCTTGTGGGAGCTCAGTGTGCCCAGCCAGGGAGGAAGGGAGGGGAGGCCGGGCAGCGGGCAGCAGCTCGTCTCGCCCAGCCCGCTGGCCAGATTAGGCAGAAACAGCTCCCGCGCCGACGGCTGATGGGCAGGGTGAAACAGGAACTTGGGCTTCACAGACACAGTTATTTTGGTAGATGTGCGCAAACGCCCCCATTGGAAAATGTGACACACTCCTTATCTCCTTGAATTTGCTCACAAAACACTAATTAAGGCATGTAATGAAGACAGCAGCATCCATTAATAAAGAATCATTATGGGGACGGATTAGTGAGCTTATCAGAAACAGGTGGAAGCGAGCTGGGAGTCTGCTCCAGGCGGAATGTGTGAGCCCAGGCTTTCCCAGCCCTCCAGGACAGCGCGATGGGAGCCAGCGAGGGGCTCACCCCACAGCCCCCCACCCCGGGACCGACAGGGCCGGGCATTCATCCCCCTGGAGCCCCAGGGTTGGGTCTGGGACCAAGCTCCCCACCTTTCCCCAGAGGGCTGCGCTGCCTGGGATGCTGTCTGTGGGGCTGGGTCCCTCCTGGTGGGAAGCCACCTTCATCCGGCACAGCAGATAGGAGCTGGTGGGGACAGCGAGACCCATCCAGCCTCTCGGGAAGGAAGGAGGTGGGGAATGGCTGAAGCACAGGAAATATTCACTCCTTGGAGGAATAATAACTTCTTAGGCCAGGGGAATGTGGTGTCTGATGTGCCCTTGTTAGCCCCTGACACCTGCCTGGCTTCTGCCCTGCTATTAATACAGAGCTGACTTATGGTCTCTGCAGCCCCTCTGGGCAGGATTTAGGCTGCAAAGATGCTCAGCCAAGTTATTTGAAGGTGCATTGCATCAATTTCTGAGCAGCTTGGCTAAGGCCAGCAATGAGTAAAGGAAGCTGGGCTCTCCCTGGCTTTGTGACCTTTGTTGAGTAGATATTCTGGTGTCACCCTGCACTGCTGCCTGTGTGGCTGGGGCCTGCCTGCCTGCCCTCCTGTGAACTGGGGACATGGCAGACCTGCTTCCAGCCGCAGACCCCCATGGGACACCCTCCTACCCCCTCTGCCAACAGATCCCATCATCTTCACACAGGGAATTCATCAGCCACCTCTGGTACTTTGCTAGCCGGGGACTCCCATGCTCTCTCTGACTGTCTCCTCCTTTGAGCTCTGGAGTCCCAGTCCACCCACATGACTCTCCTCCTACCCCCAGTTATCTGCCCAGGTTCACCCAAACCACCATCCCAGTATCTGACATTCTTCTGCATCCTCTTTCTTTACCAATTGACGTCCATTTCCCACAGGGTTCAAACCCACCTGGGGCAGTCCTGGCTGTGCGGTCCGATCTCCTGCCCCATGGATGGTTACACCTGGGCTGGAGGTCAAGCAAGCCTTCAGAAAAAGGGTGAAGAGTCCTCATTGATGGGCTGCACATGCTGCACTTTTCCTGTCTCCTCCATGAGCAGGCAGAAGTGACTCTGCTCTCACAAGCATCCTCCCCGTGCCACTGCTCACAGTATCCTTCAGCCTGGACTGGTGGAGCTTCTTAAGGATTTCCGAGGCCACCGGGGGAACCTGGGGGGGCTGGGGACATGGTCCCTTATGGGTGTCTTGGGAGGGAAGTGAAGCAGCAGGTGGTTTTTCTCGCTCGGGGCACGATGCCCTGTGAAGAGCGGAGGAAGGTGTGAGCCAGCAGATTGGCCTCATGGAAACGGAAACCGGAGAGGGGAGATTTATCCATGGGCATTATGTGTGGTCTCTACAGAAAGCTGGTAATGCAGGGAGGTCATGCGTTTAGCAGGAGGGATGTTTGGCTGATGGCTGGGGGAATATTTTGTGTATTCTCTTTTCTTTAAATTACCTGTTATCACGGCAGAGGAACTGGCTCTGGGCAGCCCTCCTGCAGCGCTGGTGCTGGGTCCCAGGACAGCATCCTTTGCTGCCATTCAGGCCACGCATTGCCCTGACGTGGGGAATGTCCTGGCTTCATCTGGAGCACCTGGGACATAGCATTGGAATGGAGGGACAGTCCATACTGGCACATAGAGGAACAGGACTATTCACCCTGTGGTGAGGACCAGAGCCTGCCTGGCTTTCCAGGGTGAGAGGATGCTTCCACATCAGTGCTGAGCCCTCTGCTCTGGTGTCTGGACTGCAGCTGGATGGGGGACACCTGGGCAGGTAGTTGGCCCTCAACGTCCTCAAGAAGAGCCAGGAACTTCACGCATTTTTGCTTGTCACCTTTTGGTGTCAGCTTGGTCCCTAAAAGTCTAATCCTGACCCTCCAGCTCATCTGTGTTTTGGTAACATTGCCAGGTATTGGGGAAGGGTGGACTGTGACAGGTCTCACTTAGGTGTTGCTGTCAGGTTAACACAATGTGTGGGCAGCTCAGAGATCCCTGCACCGTAGAAAGAGCTAAGGAAATCCATAGGCAAGGGGATGGCAACAACACCAGTGGGGTCTTTTGTGCCAGGTGCTCCTCTTTTTTCAGGAAGGGCTCTCCTTCAGCAAGCAATGCCCAGCATCCAGCCTACAAGGACCTGCTGAAGCTCCCCCAGGCCTTGGAGGGCTGGGGCAGGAGTGGAAAGGGTGAAGATACTCTTTGGATTGCATTTACTTCCATGTCTCCAAAAGCAAAGCAAAATCTTCTTTTGTTTTGGTGGATGTTTACCCCTGCCGGGAAAGCCGTGGCTGGTTGGCAGAACGTTCCCGGGAACCGATTTCACGGCAGATCTCATAGCAGTGGCTATCTCCCAGCTCAGCCTCTCTGGCTACACATTCCCACTGGCCGTGCCGTGGCCGGGATGTTCAAAGGAGCCTCTACTCCCACTGCATTCCTGTGCCTGCCCTCATCTGTGAATCTGCTTGGGCAGAGCAGTGTGGGGCTGGTCAGGAGGCGCTGGTAGGAAGGGAGGAAATGCCTGCAGTTTTCTTACTCCAGACCATCCGCACATCTTCACTCCAATGCTCTCTGAAAAGCTTGCCCTGGGTGAGAGTGGTTGTGTCCACACCACCTGGCTCATGGCATCCTCCTTTGTTCCTCTCTGTGGGAACTGGGCTTTGCAGTGGGAACTGACCCTGTCCACCAGTGTGGTTATTTCCAAAGTATTTCCAAGACTTGGTTTCTTGGAGCTGGAAGGAGCTGCAGAGCCTGTTGCTGCAGTGCAGACCTTGGCCACCACCCCAGTTGCCTTGGGTGCCTGGACCCAGCAGTAAATCTCCAGGCACCTCGGCAGAGACATCTGATGGAGATGCAGACTCTTGGTGGGGCTGCTGCCTGACCTTCCTACTCCCAGTTTCTGAGCTCTGCCTTGTAAAATTTTCAGGGATGAAATTTTCTGGGCAGGGAAGAGGAAGACAAGGGGAGGGTCAGGAGAAGAGCAGCAGCCCCTATGATTTACTGACTTGCTTTCGTCTCTCCTGGTGGATTTTCCTATCTCCCGTTGGCTTGTTGTTTCTCTCCTCTCCTGTCTGCTTGTGGTTTGTGGTTTCCCCCCGGCGTAACCTGAGTAGATTATGTGTTTATCTGTGATTACACGACACGTTTTGGCTGCCTCCTTGGTTTCTGAGGTTATTTGTGGAGCCTTAGCCCTGGCCAGCCCTGGGCTCACTGGGGTACCCCCAGCACGACATCCTGACACGGCACAAAAGGGTTTCAGTCCTCGTGGTGCCCTGTCTCGAGCATCCGTGGGAAGGCAGAAGTGTCCTGTGGTTGCCCAGGCGGGTGGGGAACAGCCCAGATTCCCCGTTGCATTGCAAGGCATCCCTCTTTGCACTGTGCAGAACCTCCTCCTCCTCCGGCAGGCTCTGTCCTCTTCTGCTCAGCCTCCCTCCTCCGAACCCCCTTCTTGCTCAGCCCTAAAATGGACCATTGTTCTCCTCCTCCCCTCCAGCCCTTGATCTCCCTGCCAGAGGGGCTGGCCAGCCCACCCCGGCGGGCAGCTGCCTGATGGCTCCCAGCTGTGGGCTGCCCGGCTGTTGGTCCCAGCCACTGCCTCACTGGGGCCTGTGTCCTGCTGGCCCCGCTGGCCCCACTGACAGCCCGGCCCCTGCCGTCACCTGCCCTGGACCCACGGAAGGAGCCGGGGGCTCTTCACTGCAGCTCCAGCCCTGAGGTGCTGGCATCTGGGAGGGAGCAGTGGGAGCACTCAGAGAGCAGTGGCTTCTCCTCTAGGCTTCTCTGCACCTTGTAGGTCTTCTCCTCCTGGGTGCTGGGAGCCCTTGAGGACCTCTTTTGTCGCCCAGTAGGGGAGGAAAGGACAGAAAAGGCTGTGCTGTCCATCTCAAGCTATTTTTTATTCCTGTAGACACCAAAGGAGCTGCAGCCCAGCAGTTTTTTGGACTCCCTGCACAACCTCAGGTCCTCAGAGGTGATGCCAAACTGACACCTGTCAAGAAGTACATCATCCAGGTCTCTGTCAATGTGTGCTGACAGCCCAGAACCCCCCCACACCCTGGGCTACACCCCCAGCCCCGTGGCCAGCAGGGCGAGGGGGGGGGGTTCTGCCCCTCTGCTCCGCTCTGGGGACACCCCACCTGGAGCACTGTGTCCAGCTCTGGAGTCCTCAGCACAGGAAGGACATGGAGCTGTTGGAGCGGGGCCAGAGGAGGCCATGGAGATGCTGGAGAGGGGCTGGAGCCCCTCTGCTGGGACGGGGGACTGAGAGAGTTGGGGGGGTTCAGCCTGGAGAAGAGAAGGCTCCAGGGAGACCTTCGAGCCCCTTCCAGTCCCGCAAGGGTCTCCAGGAAAGCTGGGGAGGGACTCTGGATCAGGGAGGGGAGCCCTAGGAGGAGGGGGAAGGGTTTGACCCTGAAATAGGGGAGATGGAGCTGAGATGTGGGGAAGAGGAGCAGGGAAGTCATCGTACCTCTGTACTCGGCACTGGTGAGGCCTCACCTCGAGTACTGCGTTCAGTTTTGGGCCCCTCA
>JAOQGH010000008.1:8442795-8462532 GCA_025769975.1 Gallinago jamesoni
GAGTGATGTGCTCTGGGCAGCCCTGCTTTGGCCGGGGAGTGGGACTGGATGGTCTCTAGAGGTCCCTTCCAACTCTGACAATTCCCTGATTTTGTGAAATGTTGGTTTGTCATATGGGGCAGTCTGTCTGGCTGCCTCTCCTGCATTTCAGAATTTCTACTGTTTATGTTCATTCTCCAGCCAAACCCACCACTGTGCTGGCCAAGGGGCTAGAAGGAGGAGGGTGAGATGCCACTGCTCACTCCTGGGTGTGCATCTTGGCCTTGGATGAAATATGGACACAACCCTTGGCAAGGATGAGAGTGAAGTCCCTTGAAATCTGCCACATCTCCATTTCCAGACTGGGTGGGAGGGTCTTCTCCATCCTTCAGTGCAAATGATCCACGTGTTGTTCCCCACTATAGCGTCTGTATGATAAGACTTGCAGAAGTTCCCAAATCCTATTAGAGCCACCCACCTTCTGGCCACTGCCTCCTCCCTGGGGACACAGGGACGAGGGTGCAGGACATGGAACCACACAGCTGAGCCCAAACAGAGATTGAAGGTTTTAATAACAAACAGCTCTGGGCTGGGAGAAAGAAAAGGGTGTTTTCCACCTGTGAAAGGGATGATTAATGACAAAGTTTTGTCTACCTGCTCCTCACTCTCTTTTTATTAAAAATATCCTTGGTGCTTCCTCAAGTGCTGTGTCCAGTTTTGGGCCCCCTACCATAAGAAAGACATTGAGGTGCTAGAGCAGGTCCAGAGAAGGGCAATGGACCTGATGAGGGGTCTTGAGCACAAGCCCTATGAGGAGAGGCTGAGGGAGCTGGGGGTGTTCAGTCTGGGGAAGAGGAGGCTGAGGGGAGACCTTATCTCTCTCTACAACTACCTGAAAGGAGGGTGTAGCTGGGGTGGGGGTCGGTCTCTTCTCCCAAGGAACAGGCGATGGGACAAGGGGTAATGGCCTCAAGTTGCGCCAGGGAAGGTTCAGGTTAGATATTAGAAAATATTTATTTCCTGAAAGGGTTGTCAGGCATTGGAATGGGCTGCCCAGGGAGAGGGTTGAGGCACCATCCCTGGAGGGATTCAAGAGACGAGTTGACATGGCGCTCGGGGATATGGATTAGTGTTGGGTTGGTGTTGGTTTTGGGTGTGGTGGGGTGTGTGGTTTGTGGTGTTTTTTTGGTTTTGGCTGGTTTTGTTTTGTTTTGTTTTGTTTTGTTTTGTTTTGTTTTTCTCCATTGGTTGGACTAGATGATCTTAAAAGGTCCCTTCCAACCTAGGTTATTCTGTGATTCTGTAACCAGCTCATGGGATGGGTGCCAGCAGCACTGGAGGCGAAGTCCCAAGGCTAAGACCAGACCTTCTCCTGAGCCCTTTGGAGTGTCTCCCCCTGCCCCTGCCAAGCCCCTGCCCTCTCAGAGTTGACCTGGGACTGGAGGCAGACAGGTCTGTGGCCATTCCTGGGCAGCAAGATGACTCCTGTCCTTGACCAAATTAGACGGGGATGTGAGGAGAGCAAGGCTGCTCAGTCATGGGGGCTGAGCACCTTGCATCCATGCCAGGTTGGGGTACCTTCATTATTAAATGCTGCCAGACCAAGGAACATGGGAAACAGGGAGGAGAAGGCAGTGCAAGGTTGGTTTGATACCACTTTCCCCTTGGTAAAACTGCAGTTTAAATCCCCTGTGGGCAGCACGTCAGCCAGGGTAGGGGTGTTTGTGACTTAGAGGGTGTCTCTCCAGGCTTGTCTTTAAGTAGATGGCCTTGGAGCAGCCCAGATCTGCATGCAAACCCATCCAGACAGCCTCTTTCACAGCCCACCTCCTCACCAGCTGTCTCTGTAGGGATTGCTAACACACCTATCTCAACGCCTCTGTAACATACTCAGAAATCATGAGCCAGCAGAAAGGCAGAAGTCTTGCGTGTTGTTGCAGTGTGTGGGTCTGGTTGGTTTGAAATCCATCTCTATTTGCTGAGGTCAGTCCCTCCCCGGGGGGAAAGAGATGGGAGCTTATCCATTCCGCATGGCAGGCAGCCTCCAGACGTGTGCATGGGGATGTGGCAGGTATGGCCTTGGCCTCCCTCCCTCGTGCTGTATACATGGAGGTAACAGAAAATCCTCCACAAAGCGTCCGGGGCCTGAATGAACCCATCCAGAGGGACTTATCCTGCTGGGAACTGATTTCACTTAAAAATACAGCTTGTTAACAGAGGCCCTTTACAGAATCTTATGTGAATGTATTGAAGTGGGAGGAAGAGGAGCTGGAAAGACCTGGCAGGGGTTGATGCCTGCATGTCTACGGCGAGGGAACCACCACAGGAGCGGACAAGGATGGAGGACGTTATGGGGACAGCAACAGAACCTCCCCAGCCCTCAAGGGGATCCCTTAGCCTCTGGAGCTGGAGGAGTTGCTGTGGTCTCCAAAACCGTGTCCAGGTGGCCTGTAGTGATGTTTGGCGTTGCAAACACAAGCCATCAGGTCCTCAGAGTTGCAGAGACCAAAGGGTGGTTACTGCTTTCAAGCTCTGTCTTCTCACAAAGTACAGAAATATGGGTACTTTTTCTTTTTTTTTTCATGCAAATTATGATTCCATATATGATTCCAGGCTGTCACAGGGCTTCAGAGGCTGGGATTTTAAGAGTACCTACAGTACTTCAGGTGTAAGAGGCACCCAGGATAAACTGCCCCGTGTTAAACCCAGCCCTGTGGTTGCAGTCAAACACGTCCAGGGCTGTAAAAAGCAATCACTCTGTATTGGAATCATCTTAAGTTGTTCCCAGTGAAAGGTGCTGGGCTAATTCAATTAAAGGCCTAGTGCAGATGGATTTAGGAGCTGGGGTGGAGGATGAAAGAAAGCAGAGAAAGAGGGAGAGATCCCTGCGGAGGCAGGGAGCAGTGCTCCCTGGGCTCTAAGTCCATCACCTAATTGCCCTCCGCTTTGAATCAAAGGGACAAAGGCTGCCCCTTGCCTCCTGCCCCCAGCACGGCCTTTTGCAGGGGGAGAGATTCGGGGGTGCCCCCTCTGTGTGTGTGGGGAGAGAGCTGCTTAACTCCCCTTTGGTCTGAAAGTATTTCCCCTAATCCTGACCTCTCCCGGCGCTGCTCAGACGCCGCTGCCGAGAGCAGGGCGTTAGTGCTGGCCCTAATCCCACCCCGCCACTCGCCCCTCCGCGGGGGCACTCGTCCCTTTTCAGCCTCTGTGCTGGGGATTGAAAGGCTTGCAAAAGCCTTTGGAGTTCAGTTCAAGAGCCACATTCCTCAGGACACAGCCCGCTCCCTGGGAGCTGGATTGCAGCGGCGAGGATGGAGCTCTCCTAGAAACCCCACTCGGACATCCCCTCTCTGTCCATCCTCCCCTGGCTGAGGGTCCAAAGAGGCACCAGGATTTGGGCTTGCTGGCAGTGGAGCTGGATCCCCTCTTTTCTACTCAGATGAGCTGTTTCCAGCTCCTTCTGTGGAGTTTTGTCCCACGAGCAGCAGACAGAGCCCTCTAAGGACGGTGGGATTAGCAGAGTTGAGGATGCTCTGCTCTCAGATCTGTAAGTCTCATGCTGCTGAGGCTGCTATTGCCAGACACATCTTCTCCCACGCAGAAGTGGTTTCTCCCCTGCAAATCCCGCCAAGGAACGTACTTTGCTGAGGAGCAGAAAGCACAGATCAAACAGATTTTGTGTTGTTTTCTCTTATTTTTACCTGGTTAATTGCTGTCAATTAATGTGCGAAGCCCTGGGCAGCATTGCTGCGAGGGGACAGGCTGGTTACCTTGGGGTGGTGTCAGGCAGTTACTAAGGCTGGCCCATGGGTACCCAGAGGTGTCCCCAGGGGTGCATGGCACCACGTATGTGATGGATGCAAAGACTGGAGAAATGCAGCATCAGGGCTGCAGGAAATGGGCTAAAAAGGCCATTTGCTCCATGGCAGCTCTTTCTGCCCTTGGTGTCTCAGGCTGGAAAGGGGAGAGACAAATGCATGGGCAAGCAGAGGCCCTAGAAGGGAGGTAACAAATGGGCAGGGAATAAAATAAGGGGACCTGCAAGTGAAGTAGCTCTGGGGCTCTCATGGAAACTACTGATGGCAGAAAGGACACACAGCACTGTTCCAGGTGGGGGTGGGTGGTGCTCCCATACTGTACTGTACCATGCTGGTGGGGAGCAGGAATGAGGTCACCCCATGAACCGCGGCTGCTCAGCTCCATCCTCCTGCCCCGGGGTTGTTGTTTTGTCTGGCCCAAGATTGGACACAGGTACTGCATGAAGCATTTTTCATGTGGATACAGCAGTGAGGTTCAACCAGCAGGTTCAACCATCTGCTGCTCTCCCACGGGCATGGCTGGTGACAGGGCACAGCTCTGCCCAGCTCTGCTGCCATGACAAGGGTGGCCATGGAACAGGGAGGTACCTGGAGAGCCCATAGACATGTGCCAGATTGGGTGGTCCCAAGTCCCACAGTGGTGCCCGCAGGCCTTAAGGCACATGCTCTTTTCAGAAAGCCAGCAGGGCTGGGGTGGTGACGGGGGAGAAAACACCATGCTCTGCACTGCAGTGCCAGGCTGCAGCATCTTCTGCAAGGTGTGTGGAGAGAAGTTCACTGGCTGGGTTCACATGACCTGAGCTCTTTGCTCACTGCAGATCACTTTGAGCAAGGGACGATACCCCACCATCAGCCCAGCCTTGGGGACCTCATGACATCCAAAAAGAGACATCAGACCTACTAGGAGGGGAGCAGGCTGCAACGTGAGGATTCTTCCTCTTCTGAGACACTCCTCCAGGGACAGGGACATTTCAGAAGTGCTGCAAGCTCTTGATGATGCTGGGGAGCTGAGTCAACCCTAAATGAATCTGCCAGGGCAGTGTCAGGTTGTGGTCGGAGCTAAGTTAGGGAGTCACACTCGGCACGTCCGGTGGCCGAGGGGCTCTTTGTCTCTTCTCGTCTGGGCCGTTGAAGGCTGTGGAGATCAGGTTTCTGAGGTGCTCTGGGCTGTTCAATGAGGGTGACCCATGTGTGAAGCTAGAGGGTAGTTTTCCTGCTGCCAGCCGTGCTTCACCCAAAGACATTAGATCAGGCTCTGAAGAGATGGGGGCATTTTGGACTGGGGCCATACCAGCACATTCAGCCGCAGATGGTTACAGGAACAGATAACTGGTCCTGCAGAAATTCCAGGAAGTCTGATCACCCTGGAACATAGATCCTATTCACATCATCTGTAACCTGAGAGCAGCTCTTCGGAGCTGGGATTAGCAAAAGTATTTGGCTTCACCTGCCCTACTCTCAGGGAGCTGGTGGGCCAGTGCTAAACCCCTGCCGGCGGGGAAGAAGAGGAAGGGACCAGCATTTCTGCAAGCTAATGCTGGTCCTGGCATGGGGGAAAATCACTTCTGCTCTGGAACTAGCCATAGAGCTGTGTGAGCAGGGGTTTATCTGGATAACTCCCTGCCTGGATCAGTGAGACATATGAAATCTATGTATGAGGGGTCACATATACACCTTGTACGCCCAGACTTGTCTGCAGGGTCAGGGATGTGCCTGGCCTTAACGCCCTGGAATATTTCAGCCAGCAGAGATGTGAAAGGCAGGGGGTTCCACGGCGGGATGTATGAACACAAAGCACCCACTGTCTCTGGGAGTCATGAGCAGGGAAATGCTGAAATCTGCACCTGGAAAATACCCCTTTTCTTTGCTGAGGTTTATCCTGCTCCCTGAGACAAGGCATGGACCCAGCCCCTGCCCTGGAGGATGGCACCTGGTCCCAGAGCAGATCGAGGAGAAGCTGGGGCTCCCTCCCCAAGGAAGTAGGCATTAGGCATCCCAGAAGGGATGCACAATTCCTGCAGGTTGGGCAAGGAGATGCCCTATTGCCCACCACTGGAAGAGGTGAGTGCAGCTGTGTGGGAACCCCCTGCCTGTCTTCTGGAGTCCGCAGCATTGATTCCCAGGAAAAAGAGCTGAGAAATTGCCTGGTGCCCAGGAATCAGGCTGGAAACTGCAAAACAAACTGATAAACTGGACAGAAAGAGCCATCGGGGCATACCACTCACTAGGGCTGCAGCCAAGTCAGATGTTCTGCTGTCTAAATGTCTGTCCCAGAAGACTGGAAGCTGGTAATTTTTGAAAGAATGACCTAGGGAAGTAAAGGTCAGTGAATCTGGCTTCTGCATCAAGCAAATTATCAATATTACAGTAAAAGACCAAATAAACAGACATGTTCATGTTAGCCTGGAAGAAGGTTAAGATGACTTCTTGCTGCAGAGGTGGTGCCCCTCCGGTGCAGCTAGCAGAAGAAAGAGATGTGTGTGTAAATCAGGGAGAGTCTCTTGAAAAAGTGTCCTGGATTTTCCAAAAGCTCCTGAAAAGCTCCATCACTTAAAGCTCCCAGGCTGAGCAAGACTGTCACTTCATGAGTTAGCAACGGGTGGAGAATCAGACTTCACGAAGGGGAGATGTTACCAGGTTTAAATCTAGATAAAGCAAGTATTTTTCTACAGTGGCACTCACTGCTGTGCAGCGTTTGTGAAGGCCAAGTGCATTAAAGGCTCCGAAAAGCAGGCAGATAAAGCCATGGGGGACAGATTCATCCAACATCCACTGTCTGTCTGTGGCTGGGAGGTATCTGACGCGCAGTTGGGACACAGATTTTAATTTCTGTGCTCTGTGCTGGCCCATATCATGTCATATCACTGGCTGTGAAAGGGCAGGATGGAAGAAGTGTGCTTGATTTTTCTTTGTACCCCCAGCCCAGCAGTTATATTATGATGTTCCTTGGGTTTCTCTTGGCATCTCTTTTTCAGAGACCCATTTTGCTCACACCTGAGCCCGTGGCTGGATGCAGAGACATCCCCGTGCCGCTGGAGCAGTCCTACAGGCTGATGGGGCAGGCTATGAGTCAGGCCAGGGGATACCAGATGGGGAGATGATGGGGGTGGGCTGGCATGGTCTTCACAGAGCCTCTGGTAGAACTCAAGCATGACAATGCAGTGGCTCAGCCACCCCAGAGCTGGGGGTCCTGTGGGGCGAGGAAGGATGCCCTGGAGGATGGATAGCCTGGAGCACTGGCAGTGCTGCTGCCCTGACCATTTCTTCCCTAGTGAACCCTGATGGACAGCACTGGCCCTCGCGAAATCTGAGGCCACGCTGGGCTGATAACAGTATCGGGGAGATGGCTGCAGGTTCAGAATGCCAGCCCCAGCCCCTGCCATACCAGGAGGGCTGCCAGACACCCAAAACCAGCCATCAGAGACACGCTCTGCTGAAAAGCAGGCGCAGGAGAAGACACGCAAACAGGCCAGGTCAGGGGGCCTACGTATTTGGGGTGGGACAAGACTCTGGATCAGTTGCCAGACAAAGGTGGGCAGGTTTGAGGGCTTCACTCTGCTCCGTCAGACAAGCTTGTAGAGCAGTTGGCCTGGGGGCAGCAGCTGCGTTAATCCTGGCCCTGCCCTTTATCTAAGGCTCTGTCTGAAAAAAATGAGTGTGCCTTGCACACCCTCCTGAGCTCTCTGTTCGTTCCCCTGAGCTGTTCAAGGCAGAGAGCGTTGCATAGACAGGTCTGATCTTCTGATCTCCTCTTCTGCCAGAACCTTGATGAAGAAGCAAGCTCAGATCCATGGCCAAACACAGAACAGGGCTTTGGAAGCGAGATGGCCAACCTTGAGTCCAGAGAAACAGTGAACAACCAAGTCCCCAAGTCATTCGGTCCCATATTTTATTGTTTCCCTTGCTGCAAATTGTGTGTCTGTTACATTTCACCATCTGGTGTCTGCAAAAATGAAACCTGTCTGCTCTCAAAAGCTTCCTTGCAGGAGGAGCTGCACCTCCAGCATCTCTCCAAAAACCCAGAGCCGCTGCTGCCTTTTGCTTGGAGGCAGCTTTTCTAAGGCCTTGAATGGTTCCTGTGCCCCTCTCCTGCTTTTCCTCCACGTTGTTGACAACTCCTTTGAAGTGGGGAGGACAGAGCTGTGACCATATCCTAGTGATGGGCTACAGGCTGCTTCCCCTCTATTCACTGCCCCTTTGCTAAAGCCCATAAGACTGTTTGCCAGTTAAGCCCCCTTTTGTCTTGGGAGCTTATGCTCAGCTAATGTTGTTTCCACAATTGCCCAAGGCCCTTTCAGCACTGCTGTTTTCTGAGGGCAAAGACCCTGTTTGTAAGCCTGACCCCTCGTTGTCCTTCCTAGAGGCGTTTGGCCCTATTCAACAGGCAGCCCTTGTCAGCCTGGGGTTCCGTCCAGTGGAGAGCGGTGGGGAACACACTGGTGGCGCCACAGCTTATAACTCCACCAGGTCTCATCCTTTGCCTTTAGCTACTGCACAAGACTCTTCCTATAACACACCCTTAGTGTCTGGTCTGGCAAGCTCAAGGAGGGATGAATTCGGGTTTGAATGACCAGGTTGGTAACACTGGGCAATGAATGGTACAATAAATGGGCTGTGTTACAGAAAAGCTGCTGTTGCTGCGTATGATGTTGATTGTTTAGTCTTGGAAAGGATGGAGGAGAACTAGAAAAGGCCCAGAGCAAGGTCAGAGATGTGGACTAGCAGCATAAGACCATGCTAGTCCAAATCTGGGCCAGTGTGGGGAGCCTGGCACCTTGGAGAACTGAATTTTTTGTTACTTCAGACACCTATGTCTCCCCATCATCCCCAGACTGGTCACTAGGATGGGGTTACTCACAAGTACTCGGCTGGTCCTGAGCTCCCTGTCCATTTCACATGAGTAATTTGCACAAATAATTAATTATGTTAGTTGGTCCCAGACACGAAGACCCAGATCGAGGATGTACCATGTACACCTTGTAAGCAGGCTGAAGACTGAATTTGTGGCTCAGAGCTGCTGTCCGTCCACCTGCAGCCTCTTCTGCTTCCAGGCAGACTGTTCCCCATGGAAGCTGCCCATGCGAAGCAGAAAGCAATGGCTTTATACATCACCTGCTCCACTGATGTGTGGGAGACACCAGTTTGTTGGTCTTGATGGTCTCAGCTTTGACTCCAACTCAAACAGGCTAAAGAGAAGACAAATCTCTGTGACCACTGGAAAGCAAAGTCCTTGGTTTTAGGAAGACACATTGCATCAAAGCAAAGGAGGGACAGCTAGGGGAAAGCTGACATACCTCTGTCCCACAGAGTTATCAATCTGTATTGACCCTAAACAGAAGACAGGCTGTGAGCACCAAGTCTTGGCTAATTTTTCCAGTCCCAAAGTACAGCACCATTTCATTTTAGAATAACCCCAAGGAATGGCCAGATGGCCATAGTCATCCTGGCTGGGGTGCTGCCAGGCTGGAAGAGGACTGAAAGTCCTGGGTCTCATCAGTTGGGGAGTGTCAATTGTTTGATGAGGGCTTTCCCCTGCCATGAGAGCCTTCCCTGACTCCTTAGAGCTGGGCAGGGAGCTGCCATCCTCTCCATGCAGCCAGCCTCAGGCTGCCCATCCTTGGCTGATAATGAATTTTGAGCTGCTTCATGGAGGCTTGGAGCAGAGGTGGGAAAGAAAGACCTGGGAGCCAGGGGGGTGGGTGACTGCAAGGCTGGATGTTGTGGTGTGGAGAGACAAGATTCAGGTCTGTGCAGAGGTCTCCAGCCTGACAGCACCAGACGGCGACTGGGGCAGCCCATTTGCTTTAAGGTCTTGAAAGCTTCAGGAGGAATTTACAGAAGCAGGCTGGCAAAAGGCCAGCCGGGGTCTTGCGCCTTGATTTGGATAGTTTCAAGCTTGTCTGTACTTAAGGGAATCACTGCTAATGGGGCAAGTAGCTGTTCACTTAGGGGGCAAGGACCAGGTGTGGCTGCTGTACCGGTTTTGGCTCCTGTCCATGATACCCTTTTGTGCTCTTCATTTGAGTGCTAGTAGCTGAAGGGCTGAGTTAATGCTGCCTTCAACCCTGGGACCAAAGGAAGTCCTCAGGCTTCCCAATTCCCTTTGCAGGTGCTAGAAATCACCTTCTTTTCCTTCCTTTGAGGTCCATTCATGGTTCAGTGCTCACACCCTTCTGCCTTCCTGGTACCAAGAGGTTGCAGAGCTAAGCTCTCAACACAGCTGGGACAAATACTGGTCCTGGGTCCCAAAATACTTATGGGTGGGAATGAATGAAGTCTCCTTGCAAATGCTGGGCAGATACCGCCCAAACAAATGACCACAAATATTCAATTACAGTTTGAAATGCATTTGCGCCAACATGCTCTCTTGAGAATGAGCTCTCCTAGGCAAACACTCAGAAAACCCACATCGTAAGCTCGATTGCTCCCTGAAAACAAATTTCCAAATCGTTTAAGTAACCACTAATGGTTGGAACTGGGGATCTGGCATCTGAGACACTATCTTCAAAAAGCAATCAAAGCTCCCTCTTTGGAAGGAGTAAGCGGGAGTAAGCGGGGCAAACAGCCTTCCTCACCCCAGAACTGGTCTTCAACCCTTTTTGCCTCATCCTCTTGTCCCACAGGATGGTGAGGATCACACCTGGGGTGAAGCCATCTCTTTGGAGTGACCGTCCTTCTTTGGTGTGTTTCTGCTTTCACGCTGGCCCAAAGAGGAGGCCATGCATATTGATGCTAAGACAAGGAGCATCTGGCCAGACCCAGGCAAGTCCCAGTGGCTGCCTCTAGCTGGAGACTGATCTCTGTGAGAGGTGGACGCTCTTTCTGCTTGTCAATCCCCCCACCCTGGTGCTTCTCCATGCCCTGGCCCCACGGGTCAGCCCCCTGCCCAGTGTCTAGCACCTTCTCAGGGTGGTCGTCTAAGGGACCTGCTCCAGACCATGCCGTGGTGCAGCACATTCTCCAATCAGGGAAAGTCCGAGCCCAGCCTTGCCATTGCCTCGCAGAGCCAGGGCTGCAAGTGGGGGGAGCGTGACCTCGTGACTCCTCACAAATCCCAAATTAATTAATCCCGGGGACGCTGGGGCGGCATGAACAGCCCGTTTGATTTCTCTGCAGTTTTTTCCTGGGGCTCAAAGGGATTAGTGCAGGCGGGAACAGGGAAACATAACAAGGGGCTCAGCTTTCAGCGCCCGCTCCCAGCCAGCAGACTTCTGTTCTTACCAGGGGTATTAGCAGCAGTAATCCACAATGTCTCCCAGCGCTATCTGCGTGCGGCATCCTCTTCCTCTGCCCCCTGCCCTCACGTGTGTGCTCCCCTACTCAGCTCACTCGTGTTCATGTCCTGCCCGATGAACTCAGACCATCATGACCCTCTTGGACACATGCCCCTCCACACATGTCCCACACCCCTCTATCTTAAGGCATATGCAATGTCCCAGGCGGTGTCCACCCAAATTACTCTGGGACCGCACACTTCTTGCACATCTATCACCCTGACCAAACACACTTCATGTGCAAACCCTCAATGTGTGACCTCATGCACATGTTCTTTACCACGTATGCCGCACTGGGCTTAGACAAGTCCACATCCCTCTCCATGCATGTGTGTCTCACTCATGTAAACTCTGGTGTGTGCTCATGGCTTGCCCATTGCAGCCTCTTCACCCTCCTCACACGCTCTGCACCAAATTAATCTCTGCGAGATCAGCCTGCTCGTGTTGTAGTCTTTGGGCTCAGGCCTTTTCTCTTGCGCCATTCTTCTGTGACTCTTTGTTGAGAATGCTAGGCATGCTGAGAGCTACACCATGGAAGTGGTGCTCCAGAGCCAACATGTGAGGCTCAAAACCTTTCTTAAAAGGATTTTCATCAGAGCCTGGGCATGTATCACCTACAAGGCCCCATGGAGGCCTCTGGGTTTGGTGCCACCTCAGTGCAAAGAAGCCTGCAGTGGAAATGGATGAGCTGCCACCACCTGCTCCCTCTGACAAATCCTCTAGCACTGTTGCTGTCTGGCAATCCTTTAGTGCTACTGGGGTAACTGGGAGCAGAGGGCATTCCTTGTGGCCTGGTAGGCTTGGGCATCTCTGGGAACATTTGAGGTCACTTGATTTCTAGGAGTGATGCTGTCCCCGTGAGGCTGAGCCACCAGCTCCAGCAGGATGGGACCGCCGAGGTCCCAACTAACAGGGAGGTGAAGATGGATGTATTTAGTGGCCCATGGGCACCATTCATTTCCCAGTACCCAGAGCCTGTTCATCCCGCCTGGAAGATGTGAAGACCCAGGGGGAGTCCTGAGCAGACTCACTCTTAGGATGAGCAGAAAAGTGTGGAGTAGAACAAAAGTAATAGGAATTTGTTAAAATACCAAATCACAAGGGTGTGAGAAGTGTTCTCTGAATGGGCAAGGAGGAATAAGTCTTCCAGAATTCAGACGAGCTCATGCACCTGCTAACTCAGAATAGACTCATGCAAGATCTCACCCCTGTGCCTGACGACACAGCATAGAGTTGCTGCAGATTATCAGGAGCCTCATAAATACAATCAAGTTCTCCACTAATCAGAACTTTGCTCAACATCTCTGGGAAAGTGCATGTTAAAACAGTTGGGAAGATCCATGAAGGTGAAAGAGAAGAGTTTGTCATGAATCTTTTCCAAAAGGAAATGGACCCAACTGAGCATTGATGAAGGAGGGAGGGATGGCAAAGCCACAGATGGAGCATGTACAACGGCCTGGCTATGCCTTGTCGTTGGGGAAGCATCGAGAGTTGGTGGATGGGGAGCCCTAGATGGGTTCAGCAGCCCCAGAGGTCCAAGCAAAGAACTGGAGAGGAGATGGCTGCTGCTTTGGTATGGTCTGACAAGGGGAGCACACTCGGGGCCAGTGGGGTCACTGCCACCTCCCAAAAGGAGGCCACCAAACAGCAGCAGGACCCATTTTGCAGCACGAACTCTTTAAGAAATTCATGTCACACCACTGAGGGGGAAAGATTCCTGCTGGGGGATGGTTTAAACCTGAAAGTAAAAAAAAAAATAAGGGTTGGAGGGGGGGAGAGGGGATAGTGGTGTTATAACAGGACCTTGTAGCTTGAAATTGAAGCTTGGCAAAATCTGACTAGAAATGAGGAAGAGATGTTATCACCCAGGGGATTAACCACAGTAACAATCTGCTGAGGGTTTTGGGGGACCCTCCAGTGCAGAGGAAGCCATGCTGTCCCTCACTTTAGCCCCACGCTGGGGCTGGGTCCAGACTGATCTCTTTTTTGCAAGAAATTCTCTGAATGTTAATGTCTCAGAGGCAGGAAAGTTGTTGTACTCTGAGACAGCCTGATTGGGCTTCATTGCCGCATCCTCATGTTCCTTTTGGGATGGGCTTGCTCACCTCCTCCCTGAAGCATGGACAGAAGAGGCATTGGCTGATCTCTCACCCTCCAAGGGAAGCTCACAGTGATGGGTCCTTTCCTCACCTTCCCATCTGGTTGCTCCACTCCTGCACCTTGTGGCAGCCCCAGGAGCATGAAACCTGCAGAGCAAGACCCATTGTGAGGCTGGTGCCTGCTAAAGGGCATCAGTGAATCCTTCACCACCGCTCTAGACGTAGGCACATGGGAAGGGATAAGCATTCCCCACTGAGAGAAGGTCAATCTCCAGAGCTTGTTCAGCAGTGCTTGGGCTGGGGCAGAGGAGTTTGCAGCAGATGGTGGTGCTATGCAGAGTCAGAAACTCCTGGATCAGGGGAGTCAGCAGAGTGCCAGTGCAGGGCTGAGTTCAGACTCAATTAAACCTCTGAGACACCACAGCTGCGTGTCCTCCTTGGGCTGCCTTGCCAAGGAGGCTGCCTTGCCTCCTCACCCTCTCTTGCAGCCAGAATTGGTATCTCCATTCCCTTTGGTCCCCCTGCTATTGAGAAGAAGGACACGCGTCAAGTCCTTCAGAAGAAGGACCCACCTACCCTGGAGCTGGGGTTAGGCAGGGGATTAAGCTGCGGAGAGGACTCTTGGATGTGAGCTTGAGCTCAGGAAAGGTGGGAAGCAGCTGGAGGAACAACTTAGTGATGCATTTCTTCATATGCTGGAGACAACATGCTCTGCACCCAGTTTGTGGTGGGGAAGATGTGAGGGTAGGCATCTGGCTGCACACACTTGTCTGGGTGGAGGCACCTTCTGAATGGCTCCCAGTCCCCACTGGTCCCACGCAGGTCCAAGCAGAGTGGGGGAGTCTGAAGGCAACATTAGAGGCTGTTAAGCTCCAGAGAAGCTCCACGGAGAAGCAGGTGCCCCATTGTAGGTGTTTTGAACTGCCCTTCAGAGAAACACATAGTCTATCTAGAGAGCTCAAGTGCTGGGTTGGACTGGATGTCTGGCCTGAAAGCACTTCACTGCCCAGTTGTAGGGCTGGACAAGAACATCAGGATCACAGAATCACAGAATCGTATGGGGCTGGAAGGGACTGCTGGAGATCATCTAGTCCAACCCCCCTGGCAAAGTGGGTCCACCTAGAGCAGGTCCCACAGGAATGTGTCCAGGCAGGTTTTGAATGTCTCCAGAGAAGGAGACTCCACCACCTCTGGCCCTTGTGCTGCAAACACAAAACTAAAAACATCCCCAGAAAACTTTTTCCTAGAAAAAAAAGGTTTGTTTTTTTTTTCTCCAGTCGTTAGTGGGAAATTGCAAGATGAGGTGGAAAGTCCAGTCGTGTTTCAAACTCTGCCTTTCAGTTTGCGTTTCAACGCCTTTCTTTTGAAACTGGAAACGGGAAGTTTTCCCTCTTTCATCTCAGTTTGCTGCTGAGGGCAATGAGATGACTCATGTCCTGGAGTTTTTCTCCTCTACTTTCCCCTCATTTTATTTCCCCTTCTTTTTCTCCAAATGCAGGGAAGTTATCGAGTAGGAAAAGGAACATTAAAACCACGACACCTTGTCACCCAGTGACTTCCCCAGTAGTGCTGGAATTTTGAGACATGTTAGATGGAAAAGAACCAAGAAAGAAGGAGGGAGGATTGAAACTGGTGATTTATCATAAATAAAGGAACTTTTCAGAGGCCAGCACTTACATTTTCATTAATTTTGAAGCAAAATAACTTTTCTGATTTGCTTCACATCAAGATTTGCCTCCCTACAGGGAGCATTTTCTAATAGAAATGACCTCACTTTAATATTTTGGCAGGATTTTCTTGTGCATTTTTTTTCTCCTTGGAACCGAGCTAATGCTGGACAGTAAAAGATGACGGACTGGTGAGCTGTGTGGGTGCTGGAAGGGCTGAAACTGCTTCTCTGGAGCTGAAAAACTCACTTGTACATGTATGCAGGAGAGCACAGGTTTTCCAAGGCGGGGGCGATGCACAGGTCAGGGGCGGCTGGGGCTGCCCCCACCCCCTGGCACAAAACCCTCACAGGGAGTTTGGTGGTGATGCTTCTGGAAGCAGGACCCATTTCCTGAGCAGAGAGGGAGCCCAGGAGCTTGTGGAAAAGGAGTGTACCCATCTCCCCCCACCCAGCGGAGAGCCAAACAGCTGCAGTTTTCCTAGGAATTTTTATGGGTACTTAGGGCTGCAAGAAAGGGTTAAAGTGTTTTCAGTTATGAAGTTCACAACAAACAAAGGGGATGTGGTAATCCCTCCTGCCACAGAGTGAAAAGTTCACTTGATATGCTACTTTACACTGATTCTCACAGACTCTGGGATTAAACCAGACACACTCTGACGTCCAGGTTTTCTAGCAAAGGGCTCCAGCCCAGCCTGCCACATTCACTTCATATTTGGGAGCATATTCTCTGAAAATCCTGCTGACAGATGAAGAGCAGGAAGACAGCCAGTTTCCCATGGAACAATAACTCCATGCAAACCCCATCTCATGGAGCCCAATCAGGTCTTGCTGGGGCGGCTGCTGGGGATGTCGGCTGGAGCAGCATCTCTGGGTCCTGGCCAAGCCCCAGGTGCTCTCAGCCAGGATTGTCCTTTCGGTGTGTGTCGCGGGGTCTTTTATGCCCCTTCTCATCACGAGGTTTTGGGGCTGAGCTTTGTGCTGTCTCAAGGAGTGACATGCCAGGGAGGTCTTTTGCTGGGGGGAGCAGAGGATGTGGGAGCCCCGTGTTGGGGCAGGAGGGGTGAGGTGAGATGGTCCATGTGATGGGCTGGGATGTTGAGCGAGCCGCTCTTCCTGGATGCCCTTGGCCTTTTCTATTTCTGTGCCACTACGTCTTAAAAAGTTCTTGCAGAGTGGCCTCATGTATAGGAACAGATAACAGAGCTCCCATCATTGCACCTCTGTCAACGCTGACACATCCCTGTGAGCATGTTCAGGACATTTGTTTTTATGGTGTATTTGAGCTATTTGGCAAAAAAAATGGCAATCTGACTGCTGGGGAGGGCAAACTCCTTTCAGCTACAAGGGGATGTTTGCCGTCGGAGTGTTTTGGGTTTGCACTCTTCAGCTGGATGGCAAAGTCTACCCAGCTTTCCCTTTGCTGGGAGATGTTGCAGTGGCTGTTTTGAATTCTTCATTCCTTTTTTTTTCTTTTTCTTTTTCTTTTTTTTTCTGATGAACCACTGAAAATTTCCACTGAAAGCAGATGTTTTAATCAAAAGGACACTTTTGTGGATGGTTTCTTTACCGTTTTTTCTACAGATGTTATTCAAGGAACGAGGTGCAAAACTTTCCTCTTGTTCAGTCCTTCAGCTATTTCCTTGCTTAGGGGCACCAGCATCAGCTCCTCTGTCAGATTCTGGCCCAGTGGGTGTAAGAGGAGGAGAGGAGGTCCTCTGGTACCCATGTTGAGGGGATGCCACGCAAGGTCCCCAGATGAGCCTGCCCCACTTGGCTGTTCCAGCTGCTCCCTGGAGCAAATAACTTGGGTTTGAAAACAAGAAGAACAAAAAGAGGGGTCTTATGAAGATACGTTCAGCAAAGGCTGCAGCCTGCGAGGCCGGTGTGAACAGAACTGAATGAGCCAGGGCAGCCATGTTATTTAAATTTAAAAAACAAAACCACCCTAAAAATGGTCATCTTTCCCCTTCACAGATATTCAGAAGGTTTTTGTTCCAACAGCTCTTGTACTGAGATGAAGTCAAACTCCAAATCCAGCTCAAGTCATAGCAATGGTTCCAGTGTTATGCTGTTTCACATTTACTTCTGAGGTGTCAGGGGGAAGATTATGTCCTGTTTTGACTCTCCTCTGTGGCACGACAGCTCTGAGTGGAGATGTCTTTCCTAAAACTGATCTCTCCTTCTAGACCACTGCAGCCTACAGGGGCTGGGGATGACTCCTGGGGACATCCAGGACACCACTCTCTCTGAACCAGGAAAGGAGCTTGCCCTGGCAGGGGACACCTGGGTGGTCTGGGTAGGTTAAGTCCAGAAAGGTGGGGTTGGATGGGGAGAAGCCCTCACCCCACAAGAGACAGGATCTCCTGGGCTGTGCACAGTGCAGTCCCTGTTATCTGCTGCAGGTGGCACGTACCACCATCTCCCACCATGGCTTGGGTGATGCTGAAACGCAGCCTCTCCGAAACAGCAGGATCTTGACCTGCTCTGTGCCCTGTGCCCCCAACCCACACTTGTGGCAAGCTGAGCCCAGGGGGCTGAAGGCTTGCAGACCCTGCCCTGTAACAAAGGTGGCAGGGGCACACCTACACAATGGCTGCCCCATTGATGGAGCTGGGGTGGCATGGGGCGGCTGGGGCTTTTGGGCAGCCAGGGGTCCCCAGCTGCCTCCCCCTGACCTGGGGAGGAGAATGTGCTCACTAACCCCAGCTGTCTGTCCTGTCCAGGCCAGGGTGTCTCTAGTTACGGGGTTAGTAGAGCAGTGAATTGTAAAATGCAGCCCGCCCCATCCTCCCCTCCTGCTCCCTCTCCTTCTCCCATGCTCTCCATCACTTGTCTCTTCCCAGGGTGACCCGCCATGCTCTGTCCCCTCTCACCAAATCTCATCCCTCACCCTCGTAGGCGCAGTTGTCACAGGGACGAGACGACGGGGAAGCAGCGAGAGAGACCTGCAGCCCGTGTCCCTTCGGAGCTGCAGGGGAACATCTGGCTTCCAGGGAAAAGGGAGATTTGGAAGGAAATGGCCACTAAGGCAGCTGCCTCCCAGCTGAAACACCTCCTGGAAGTGGGAGACTCCATGCTAAAGCTGGCCTGTGGAGACCCCCTCCACCAAGGCATTCCCGCGGGTGCAGCCCCGCACGGCCGGGGTACGTGCGGGCACACACACAGGGGCTGTGAGAGCCAGCTGGGGGCTTCCCAGCCCTTTGGTCCTCCTCCCAGCAGTGCTGCCCCAGCCGGGGCTTCAGAGAGCGCCCTTCGGTGTCGGGAGAGGCAGCTGCAACCGGGTGTTGGGGGACAGGGTGGGAGGGAGGGAAGGGGAGGGCTCCCAGCTGGGGCTTTAGGTTTTGGCTGGACCCCAGCAGCAGCTCTGCTGGCAGCCCCGGTCTGGGAGATGCCACTGCGCCTCATCCTCTGGCCAGACCCAGCCTGCTCCAGGCCCCCCGCGCAGCCGCCGGTGCTACTGTGCGCTGCCGGTCCCACGCCGAGAGGCTGCGTTGCTGGGCTGATGCCACACAGGCAGATGGGTCCTCGTCACCCGTCTCCCCCCGTCTCTGCAGGGGATGGTGAGCCCGGCCGTGCTCCGCGCACCCTCAGCCGGAGGGTCTGGGATGCTTTAGAGGTGTGTGTGTGGGGATCCAGCTCCTGTTCCTGTCCTGCCTGGGACCCGAGCAGGGTGGAAACGCAGCCCTCGGAGCAGGATTGTACCGTGTCATGTGTTGTACTGCCAGGAAACGTTGGGATGCTGCAAGTGAAAGAGTGGGAACAAACCCCCCAAGGAAGTGCATCCCACCCCCCCAGCTGGATCCAAGCCCCTGGGTGACAGAGCCGTGGTCCCACTGTCCCTGCAGCCGAGTGGCCTGGCGGTGCTCTGCCAGGGGAATGTGGGAACAGCCGCCGGACAATGCCCCACAGCTGTGCGCTTTCACGCTGGGTAATGCACCAGAACCTCGCTGGGGCGGGCTGCTGTCCTGCCTGTTCCTATGGAAACTCCTTTCAAAGGAGAGAGGCAGACAGACGAACACCCACCCGGCTGTGCCTGGCGCTGGCGAGCCTGTGAGGGGCAGGGTTCGGATGCTCTTGTGGCCCTGGTGCTGGCTGGGTGGTGGCAGAAGCCACCATGACCCCAAGACGGGGCCAGCCTCCTGCAGCGCCTGCATCCCCTGGAAGGGCTTTTGCTGAATCCCCACAGCCTCGGGGCAGCAATGCAGGGGGTTAAATGGGGCTGTTGAAAGACAGGGGGTAGCTCACAGCCGTCTTGCAGGTTTGGGACTGGAGCAATGGGAGGGGAGATGTCTGGCCACCTCAGGCACCACCAAACCCCACCAGCAGCAGCAGGGAGGGGATTGGAAGAGGGAAAGGGGTTGGATGTGTTCCTGTTCCTAGTGGCGCTTTCCATCCCTGGTGGTGAGAGGGTGCTCTGTGCATGAGAGGCTGAGGGGCTTTTCTGCCACAGAGCCCTCATCCTGCAAGTGCAAGAAAAGGAAAAAAAAGCCATACAAATGGCCATGGTGAGGTTTGCAGGGATGCAGGAGGTACCAGGTGGGATGTGTGTGGGGACGCAAGGAGCTCTGCCTGTCCTTACCTTCCACAGGGTGCGGGGACGAGCCTGAGGGAAAACCCTTGAATTTCCATGGCAGGATGGGCGTTAAGTGTGGCAACCATGGGCAGCCCTTGGAGAACAGATCTGTGGAGCCTCAGGGAGGAGCTGTGCTGCCCCGGAAATTAAAGAGATTTAATTAAGACCATGACATGTTGCAATGCAAGTCTGCCCTGGCCCAGCTACGGGGTGCTGAGGGCATGATGTAGAGGGCAGGGGTGCTGAGATCTCCCTCTCCTCTCCTCTCCTCTCCTCTCCTCTCCTCTCCTCTCCTCTCCTCTCCTCTCCTCTCCTCTCCTCTCCT
>JAOQGH010000008.1:8462826-8486637 GCA_025769975.1 Gallinago jamesoni
CTCCAGGCTGAACACCCCCAGCTCCCTCAGCCTCTCCTCACAAGACTTGTGCTCCAGATCCCTCACCAGCTCCATTGTCCTTCTCTGGACCTGCCCCAGACCCTCAATGTCTTTTTTGTGGTGAGTGGCCCAAAACTGGACACAGCCCTCGAGTCCTACATCCCCAGGAGCCAGTTCTACCCAGGGGGAACAACAGTGGGGGTGATGCCAGCCCTAGGATGAGCCTGGCAGGGACAGTGGGACTCAGGGCAGACGTGAAGATGAACTCTGTCATGAAGCATTGCTTGGAGCCTCCTCCTTCACATCTCTGTTAGCAGCGCTTTCTGCTCTTTGCTTGCAGAGAGTAGAGGGGACCTCTGCAATCCAGCATGGGAGAAGGCTGGCAGCATCAGCCTCGACAGCCCTAGTTGCACCCTCCCAGCTCAAACTTCCCGATTTGGCTTTCCAGGTCCTATAAATACCTAATTCGCCCAGTGTGCACTTGGAGCAGCGGTGCCTCAGGCCAGCCAGTAGCTGCTGGAAGTGGAGAGCCTCCTCCCACTCCACCCCAGGGACAGGGCAGCACCGTGGAGACACTGTGGTCTTTCAGCACGGGACTTGGCTGGCCCAAGAGGGGAGCCCAGCTGTGTGAGATGGGTGGCAAAGGCTGCTGTGGCTTTACTGGAATGGGAGTGTAGAGGCACCTGCTTGGGCTGAAACTGAACACAAGTGATGTCAGGCAATGAGTTAATACCATCTTGCCTGAGCAGCCAAATAGCTTCAGATGGGCCTTTGCTATCACCATAATGAACCCATTTCTCTGGGCAGAGAGGACTGGAAGTGATGCGGGCAAAACCATCTCATGGCCACATTTAATTAGGTTTCTCTGTTGGTTGGACCTCTGGTTGCTTCTGAGGGGTGTTGGTCTGTACTTCTCCACCATTAGGATGTCCACAGTGTGCTCATCAGGCAGGTATTGCTCTCCTGCTTTGTTAGTCCATCTCTGGCACAAGGTTCTTACCTGGGTATGGAAGGTGGTGAGCAAGTCCCTCATTATTGAAAATTTTTTTGCAAGCAGGGAGATGAGGTGCTTCCCAGAAGATTGGTACCTGCTGAAACCTGAACTGGTATTAACTTTTAATGAGACTTCAGCAGCTTGAAACTGTCTGAGCATACATTGGGTTTCTGCCTTGGTGAGCTCTGAGACATCTGGGCAGACAAACACACCCATAGTAGACATTGCTGCACGATCATGGTTGTACAGATGCCCAAGTCAGAGGGCTCCCTGATGGACTCAGTAAATCATCTTGGGACCATCATGTTCTGTTGTCTCTTGAGAGCCTTGCAGATGTGCTGCCAAGGTCATGCATCTGTGCATGACTTAATCGAGCCAACGTTATTGGAGATACCCCAAGTCGACTGCACAAACTTGGGCAGAGCTCACCTATAAGCTCATCCATTTCATCTTGAGTTCAGATTTCTTTTGCCCCTGGAATAGCCTGGTTACCACAGAGCCTGGCAGCAATCATTTTTGATCACACAAATGTCTCTTCATTTTGTGGTGCACAGAGGTACCTTTACGTGGGAAGGGATACCTTTTCTGGTGGAAGGGATTTAACTGCATGTAAAGGTGACTCAGTTCCTGTTGTGATGTGTTGTGGGGATGTGGTCTTACCTGCAATCATGTTAGCTTGGGCAGGTTTAAATTTTGCCTTTGCTTGATTCAGTCACATCCAGCTTTGGAAGGAAATTGTCTTAAAAATATAGAGACACCAGGACTAGTAAATATTTCTTTGAGTTTGTTTTGCAAGCTTTCATCCCAACAAATACTAAGTCAGGCAAAAATACCAGGATGGATGAACAAATAGCTCCTGGCCAAACTCAAACACAAAAAAAGAACATACAGAGGTTGGAAGTAAGGATGGATAACTGGGAAGAATACAGAAACATTGTCTGAGCATCCAGGGTTGAAGTTAGGAAAGCTAGAGCCCAACTGGAATTGAATCTGGCTGGGGATGTCAAAGACAACAAGATGTGCTTCTGTAAGTACATAGGAGATGGAAGGAAGACCATATGATGTGGGTTCATTGCTTAACAAGATGGGGAACCTGGTTACAAAGGACATGGATGGAAAGGCTGAAATTACAAAGGACACAGATCAGGTACACGATAGACAAGAAAATCACCAGGAGTAGCCAGCATGGCTTCACCAAAGGGAAGTCATGCTTGATCAACATGATAGACCTCTACGATTAAAAGACTGTCCTGGTAGACAAGGGGGGAGCAGTGGACATTGTCTGTCTGGACTTCAGTAAGGCCTTTGACTCTGTCTCCCATAACATCCTCATAGACAAGCTGTGGATGCACGGGCTGGCTGAGCAGACATCAAGGAGGATTGAAAACTGGCTGAATGGGCAGGGCCGTGGCTGGTGATCAGCAGAATGAAGTCTGGTCGGAAGCCAGTAATTAGTGGTGTACCCCAGGGATCAATGTGTTGGGTTAAACCTGGATGTATGTCTGATCTCCCAGAAACCTGTCTATACCCAGGTCCTAGCAAGCAGCTGCTAAAAGTTGAAACCTTCTTGGGAAAGCCTTGAGGAAAATCTCCATCATCCAGTGAGTGCTTGCTTTTCATGGGACAGTTTGGTGACTCCAGGCCTTCACCACAGGTTTCTGTAAGTCAGCGGTAAGGAATATAGCCCTCCACAGAGTGATCCAGCTCATCCCAAGACAGATACTTAAAAGAGGTCACCACTGTGTATAAAGGGAGCTGAGGGACATACTTAGATATGGGCTTTTAACTTTGGGGCATTTGTGGCTGACTGAAATGGAAATGGTGAATTTACAGGCAAATACTCATAATTTCCAAGCATGTGATAAATCCAGTTAACACACGATTACAAGTAGCTGATGGTTGCCAGCTGCTTCTCTCCAACTAATTGCTATGAGACTATTGACTGAGTTCAAATGGTCAGTGGTTTAGGCTGGATGGTGGGTGCGTGGAGCAGAGCAGCCGCTGTAGAGTGAAGGAAGGAGTTAATTCTAGCTCTTTTGCATAGCATATCACTTGCTAATTTTCAGCTGCCTGCTAAGACTTGATTTTAAACTGCCTTTCCAGTGTGGGTATCGTCTTCTGACAAGCTGTGAAGAAGCAGGCGAGTGTGAGCGAGGCTGTCCAAGGGGAAGTGGGAAGGGGAGAAATGCTGAGTATTGTCCTCAAACACAGCACAGAGAAATTGAGGACACCCCTCGTGAAAGCAGCCTGGAGTGGGTTGGAAATGAAGTCTCTGCCCGAGCTGACCCATCCAACCCGTACAAAGAGCCAGTCACAAAGGTGCTGAGGGCAGCAGATCGTGCAAGGGCACTGGGCTCTTACAGTGCGCTCAGCTGGGCCAGGGATCTTGCTTGATGCTATCCCAGGAATGATCCAGCCTTTCCTAAGGACTCCCTGTCCCATCTGAGGGATGCTTTTCTCCAGATTGTGGTAAGCCCTGATCTGTCTCTTCCCAGAAGGGTCTCTGGAAAGCCAGGGCTTGGCAATGCAGTGAGAACTTTTTGCTGATGGTGTTTTCTTGATTCATGCCTGTTTTCCCAGCTCACCAGGGCATGTGCATGGAGCAAGGAAGAAAGAGCTACCAGAAATGTGGGATAATGCATTGTGGGTCATCCCTGTAGGGTCCAACATGGGCTGGTGGGCACCCGCTTGCCGGACAATGCCCGTCTCCTCAAGCCAAACCTTTGGATCCTCTCCTCACAGGTTATATTTTCAACTTAGCCCCACTCCTACCTGAGATCACCATATGGTGTGGTTCAAAGTGGCCTTTCCCCTTCATTGGAGTCCAAATCACAGCCATCCCAGGTCTGTACCACCTGGTGCTTCCTTCAGTGGGATGTTGAAGACAACCAGAACATGGAGCTGTTCCTTCTGCCCAGGAGAGCCCCCTGCATCAGGGCTGGGAGCAGGACCTGGAGAAGACACGTGGGTCTCAGGGGGATGGAGAAACACCCTCTGGACTCCTGCGCTGTGGCATCAAAAGAGCTGCCCCATGGCATGAGCCCATTGCTGGCCCCCCCAGGACCTCCCACTCCAGAGAAAGGAGTGAGAGCAGGGAGCAGGGAGGGAGTGGAAAGGGGGCAGGAGGAGGAGAGGAGCCCTGAGAGGGACCAAGTTTTGGAAAGCGTTGTGTTTTCACAATTCAAATGGCCTGACAGGAGCAGTGAAAGGAGGGGGCAGGGCTGGGCAGCAGCTGCCAGGGGAGTGAATGTCCTTGCTCCCTTTCCCTTAGTCTGCCTTTGTCACCTGCCCACAATTAGCCACAATTTATCACCCCAGGAGCCTGCAATAAGTCACCCGGCTGCCTGAGACTGCCCAGCCCCTCCGTTTCCAGAGAGCGAGCCTCCTCTTTCCCATGGGTAGGCAATTACCCTTTGTGTGAGCCCAGGGTGGAGGAGGCTGCTCCTTCCCCACGTCCTGGGCTCCCAGGCCAGGCCAGACCAGCTTCCCTCATTGTCCTGCTTGTCCTGGGCAGCAAAGACTCATTGGGACTGAGGTCTCTGCATAACCATGGGGGAGAAGCAGACACTTTGGGGTATGGCTCGTCATACCTTGCAGGAGAAGGTCCACCCATGCTTCATGGAAGCCAGGGTGCAAAGCTCCCTGTGCTCCTCTCTCCACCATTTTACCCAGCTTGTTTCATGATCTTGGGCTCAAGGCCATAGGCAAGGATCTTGGATGAACATCCATCTTCCCCTCAAACAGAGAGTACTCATCTGGCTGAGCCTTAGCCAAAGTCTGGTGTGAGGAGAGCTGGGCTCAAGAAAGATGCTGGTGCAAAGTGATGCCCTCAAAGACCAGCCTCACGGGCCACTGAGACTCAGTTTCCACATTTTTTTTTATACTCCCTGCTACAGAAAAGCAGCAACTGAGAAAACAGGCTGATGAGACAGTGCCTGACAGGACCAATTTAGGGCCACACTTTGCCCTGGCAAGGGCTGCCCTGGAACAGGAGCCTCAGTGGGTTCAGCAGGGCTCCAGGAGCTGTGCTTTTTGCACACCTCTGTCTGTGCACCTCTGTTGCAGCCCGTTTTCCCCTGGAACACCTCATCCAAGCAGGGCTTGTGGTCCTCCAGACGATGGAGGTAGGATGGTTTGCTCAGGTAGTGGAGAACCTGGGGAGGAGGGCTTATACCTGATGTCCTGCTCTCCCTGCATCCCCCAGCCCCTCTCTTCCCACTCTTTACATCGTGTTGCAGAGATCAGAGGGACTTTACACCTTGTGTGGATGCCAGACTCCTGACCCTGCTTGTTGCTGCTTGGATGGGGGGATAAGGGGTGCCCAGGCTGTTACAGACCCTCCAGCCCTTGTGGTGTGCTCTGTCAGCCTCTGAGGCAGGCCAGGCTGTGGGAAAGCCCTCTCTGCCTGTATCTCCCATCTCCACACTGAAATGCTGTCTGGGGGGATGCTTCTTATTGGGCCCTGAAGGGACTGGGCTGGGTTTTGCGGGGCTCTGCACATCGCATGGCTCTGCCTGTTCAGGCTCCCATGGTAGAAGCTGAGTCATCCTGAGCAGCAAAAGGTATGGGATGTGCAGCAGGTCTCTCACTGCACCTTCATGCCACCGCATCTGGCATGGCCTGTCTTCGTGCCTGGCACCCAAGGAGGTAATGGGCACATCCAAGGGTGTACAGAGTGATGGCTGGTTCAATTCAAGGCATGGGTGAGCAGAGCTCCCCAAACCTCCATGCTCTCTCTGCCACACCTCTAGCCCAGCCCTTTTTCTCCCCAGAGGCTGCTTCTCTGCCACCACTAAAGTGCCTCTTGCCTGCAGGAAGGAGAAGTCTTGAGCTGCCTCTGTTATCACCACAAACACCATGGCAGCGGGGAAGGATGGGTGGTAGCCCTGACAATGCACACAACTCGTACCGCCGCAGTATGACCAGCAGCCAACTCATCCCACCAGGTAGACCCTGGGGGCAGTGACTCATAGGGGTGTCACAGCTAGTGTAGTCCAAGCTGGTGTGTGGGAAGCACCCATGGTGCTTGGTGAAGCCTTGCTGATTGATGGGATGAGTGCTCTTCTGCTGATAATATTTACTGCTGCCTCCAGGGAATGTGTCCAAAGCTCTGGTTTTGTTGGCTTGTTGCTTCCCTGCCTCTCTCCAGCGGTAATGTTGCGGTCACAGGCTGTGGTTAGCATTCTGACCAAGGACTTGGCGCACCTCCTTCCTGCTTCTTCCTCCATGAACTGGTCATGAGGTCTTCAATTTTCATGAAGCTGTGTGTGTCCCATCCCATCCTGTCCTATCCCATCCCCTCCCATCCCATCCTTCTGCCCATAGCTACGCTTGCAGCTGGTGGCTGTAAGCCACTATAGTGACACTTATTTCAATCTACAAAGGGCAGGCCTGAATGGGAAACTGAGAAGACCCCCAAGGTGCCCACTTGACCCACCAGTGCCTCGTGAAAACAAATTCAGTGGTCAGAGAGGACACCTGGAAGAAAGTGTGAACACCAGTCTAACAAGACTGTTGATGTCCTGTTCATCAAACTTTCCTTCCCCAAGGTGGGCATGAGCTTCTGCCTTGGCTGGTGGCTCCCAGAGCACTCTAAGGGTGTGGCTATGGGACTGCGCTCAACTGCATGCTGTTTAGGTGGATGATCTCCAAATCCTGGCCCCCTTGCTCCTGAGAACCTGCACCAGCACTTCTCCCATCCCAAGGGATGTTCTCATGTCCCACCCAGCCTTTGAGCTGTCCAGCGGAGTCCCAGCCTGGATCCAGGTGAGATGCAGGAGGGCAAGACAGGTGGCTCATCCCCAACAGGTCCCAGCCCTTATCCTGGCCATGTCCTAGTTCAGGGAGCTCTTTCTTCTCCCCACACTGTGGTGTCCCAGGGCCAGGTGGTATCCTACGCATCCATATGCTGTCCCTCCCTGGGGTTTGGTGACAGCAGTTGGAGGCCACCTTCCCTTGTCCTGCAGAGGCAGGTGATTAGCGCAGCCTGTGCTGGGAGGTGCTGGGTGGTTTTTCAACACCTGCCTCTGACACACAGCACAGAGGAGGGCAGTTGCCGTATTGTTCCCAATGCCATTCGATCTAAAGATCCTGGGCAGAGACAAAGCCTCCCAGAGCTGCCGTGCAGACCCACTGGGTCTCTGGTTACCAGCACCGCATGCCTTGAAACCATCCCAGCTCCATGCCCAGGGCTGGAGCTCAGCAGGGTGAGATACACCAGCCGGGGTGTGAGATTGGGCAAGTGTCAGCGATTCCCTCTCCCTTCCCCAAAATAACCCACCCACAGGGGAAACTACATCACTGCAGAGTAACTCCCTCCATCCCATCCCGCTGGCTGGATGTGCATCCCTGCCCGTGCCTGCTCCCAGGGCCCAGCCGGGCAGGCTGAGCTGCTGTGTGCAGCCAGTCACCCTTCCCCATCACTGCGGACATGGGTACTTGATTTATCACCTATTCAGGAGGAACGCTTAGACTTCCCTTTGGAGCTGGAGGCAGATCTGAGCAGCTGTGTTTGGCATGGCGGGGTCTAGCAGTTAGAGCCGGAGACGAGACGGCAGGACTCCTCAGCTCATTACTGTAACGAAGCTCAGGGAATTGGTTGTTGGTTATAGAGCTTTCCATTTAAGGAGGCCAGACTAGATGATGGTCCCTTCTGGCCTTAAAATATATGAAGCTACAAATAACTCAGCCAATAACTAGAAATTTGAGTCTCATTCCTGTGAATATTACAGGCTTGTTGGACTAGAAGCTACAAAGGCTGCACCGAGCTTTCCTTGTGTTTAAAGAGAAGTCATTTCCTGGTAGTGGGTCCCCTGTGCAAACCCCAGGACTGATGTCATCGGCGTGGATATGGGAGCACGTGCAGGTAAATGACATCGCCGTGAACTTGTGTCATGCTCCGCGTCATCCGGATGTGGCAAATAAGGATAATAAAGAGGGAAATACCAGTCTTCTCCCAGTCGTGTCTCCTCTGAAGTTTGGACTGACTTTGGTACACCTATCCCAACCTCACAGGGCGCAGGAAGAACCTCTTAAAAAGCAAAAGTGGTGCTTGGTAAGAAAATTTGAGGGAGGAAATGCTAAGTCGTCATCATCTTCACCTTCTGTCAGGGCACCTCTCCAGAGGAGTCTTGTGTCCCTGAGAGATCCTGCCATTGCTTTAGCCTTTTTCCCACCCTCTTCACTTTATTATTGCCTTTCATTTGCTGAGGTCAAATCTATGTGCAGGTTAATGCTGATGTTGGGTACATGTTGGGGCATGGGTGAGGAAGACACGAGGAAGATGGGGACTCCTGTTATTCTCAGCTCCAGGTTCATGGACACCTGAGTGTAAATGAACCTGTGAGGCAAAGTTTGATAGCACATTTTGGGAATCTATCACCAGATACATCCCACATTAGGAAACATCCTTCTCCCAGTTCTTCGAGCCCCACTCGAAGTTGCCTGTATCCTCTCCCTTTTTCTCATCACCTTCCATATGTGTAGCATGGTTTCACACAAGACACTACAGACTTTCTTCTTTGTTTTTTAGCCTTTAACCTTGCACTTGCCATCCTTTCTTCTTTCCCTCCCTGGCCACAGAAATAGTTTCCAGAGCTGCTGGGAAAATGTTGCATCCCCACTGCTGCGACTCAGCCCTGCCACTGCCTGCTCGGCCTCATGGAGGAGCCCTGGCTGATGGTGGCAAGCTCAGAGAGCCAGGATATAAACCTGTGCTCAACACATCTTGGCTGACCATAACTGATACCTAGGAAACATAGGAAAAGGCTGCAGCGAACCAAAAGACTGAGTCCCTCTTTTCTTCCACTCCTCAGTGCGCACATATGTAGCCTCCAAATGTGCAACGGCCATGGGAAAGCATATCCCTTGGGAACAGGGAAACGAGTCCCAGGCAGACAAAAATGCACAAAGAAAGGGAGGAAGAGGGGGTGGCCACGTTACCTAGGGAATCTGCTCCACAACAAACAAAAAGGTGTGATGAAACGCCGTGTTGCCTATAAGCAAACAGCAGCCAGAGGTATTTCCTTGAGCAGGACCTGAATGCTGGGGCTGAGAGCTCAACAGCCCAGCATTGCACAAGTGAAGGGCTGGAGTCTAGTCTGTTCTTGTTTTCCCAGCTAAATGCCATTTTTGAAATGTTTTATCCTTTGTGTTGTTTAATCTCTGCCATAAACTATACAGGACACGTCATGAATTAGTGCTACAGCAGATGCCTTGGCTTGGGGAGTTTCCATTTCTTGAACAGAACATTGCTTCCCCTTATGATTTTGCATTTTCAGCACACACAGCCCTTTCTCAGATCTAGAAAGCCAGAGTAAAATTAGGGGTCACAGCAGCCACCGAGAATCTTTCATTCATATCTAAAAAGGCCTTCCTATTCATGTCAAGCAGTCTTCCTGAGAAATCCTTTTCCGCATTGTTTTTTGCTGACATCTGTACTGCCCCAGGTATGATTAATTCTTCTGCTCACAATAAAAAGCTTCTCCTTTGTCTCTGAAGCAACCTGCAATTTCACAATTAGTTGGTAAAACACACCACGCATTCTCCTTAAGCAGCAACGTGAACCCGGGCGGCCCTGCTCCTGACAGCACGAGGGAGATTTGCCCTGGAGGGGAAACCGCTTGGCACTCGCAGCTTCTGACAAGGGATGTTCCTGACAGAGTTCAGAGGTGCTGGAGAAAGTGGTTTAGGTTTCTCAAAGGGCTGGTTGTTCTTGGGAGGCTCTTCCCGGTGTCTGAGAGGCTTTGGGTGGGCTTTGGGAAATCACCGTGGGCTGATCAGGGCACGCTGATCCCAGCGCGGCCCCCGGCACCCCCCGCCTGCTGTTTCGGAGCATACCTCTCATTCCTCCCACCTCAATTACTGCAGCTGACCCCTTCCCTGCCAGAGCCCCAAGGACACAAACTGACACCCGCTGATCAGGCTTGGGCTCCTCTGGATCCCCGGGGCCCCGTGGGAGCAAAGGGACCTCCACCAGTGCTCCCACCCACAGCTCCCCACCGTGACCCCGGCTGCAGTGGGGGTCCCTTCAAAGCCAACCCCAGGTGTGGATGCTTTTGCAAGAGGAGAGAGGGAGACACTGGAATAGGCTGCCCAGGGAGACGGTTGAGTCACCATCCCTGGATGGGTTCAGGTGTGGTGTTGGGGGATCTGGTGTAGGGGAGAACTTTGTAGAGTGGGGTTGATGGTTGGACTCGATGATCCCAAGGGTCTTTTCCAACCTGAATGATTCTATGATTCTATGAGGGTGTTGGGGGTCTTGGGGATCCTGGGGTACCACAGGGCACTTTCAGGATTAACTGAGGACAGCGGGGAGCAAAGCTGCTGCCAACATTATGACGGGATGGGCTGAGACAGGGGTCCCTGGGAGTCTTCTGCAACTCTCTGGGTGCAGGAGAGGTCTGTGGTGCTTGTGCTGGGGGTCATTCAGTGCTTTGCAGCTGGAAAGCCTCCCTGTACATCCTGCTGCAGGGAGGACTCGGTCCTCACTTGCACGGGATGACAGAGGATGCTTGATTGGGGGGTGCTGGCAAATATTGCCCCATTACCTCGAGGAGTGCCTGAGGCAGGTCCGTGGGGTGGTCTGTCTGTGGGGGGAGTTAATGCCGGGAGGCTGCAGCACAGGGCTGTGGTGGGGCGGGTGCGTGCAGGTGGGCTGATAATTTATCGCTTTTGTTAACTCTGGAGTGCAGGGCCCGGTTCCTGAGCAGGAGTGTGAAGCCGGCAGAGAGCCGCGAGAGCTGGCTGACCAGTGCTGGGTGTAAAGCTCCCCTTATGGAGCCCAGTGCTCTTGTTAAAAGTTTAGGGCTCGACTTCTCGTCGGCCACTGCAGCCGAGCATGCAGCCTGCTTGCAGAAGAGGTGTGGAGAGATGATGGATCAGCAGCTACCTCCTACCGCGGAGCACCTGGCATGGTGCCAGCCCTGGTGTTTGAGCCTCCCCTGGGACAGCTTGGCAGAGGCAGACAGAAATGGGTACCCCCACCCTGCATGGCTGCTGAACAGGGACCCCACGTCTACCTTTGGTCCAAATGAAGTTGGGAAACCAAAAGTGAACCAGAAAAACGGTGCTTTTCTGAACCTAAAGAGAGCCTGAAACAGTTGCTTGAGGAGATGTGAGTGGATCCAGCAAGGACCCTGTGAGTTCTCATGCTGCCATCGTCCCCGGGCGCTGCGGTCGCAGCCCACACTGCTCTGCAGGGAGTGCATCGCCCACGCAGACACTGCAGCAGGATGTGGGTGGGCAGGGTCACAGCTAGTAGGTACCCAGCCACTGCTGTGCTCAGGGAGATGCCAGGAAGGGCACCTGTGAGCACTGGAAATCAGTGAGTACAAAGCAATGGAGCATTACTGTAATGCCACTTCTCCGAAACAGGCATCTTCTGCAGCTGGTCAGATGGCAAAGCTTTAGCAGAGCTGCTTAACGGAAAAGGTACCAGGTGCTCAGGGACCAGGCAGTGAAGATGATGCACAAAACCTTCAAATCAGTGCAAATGCCAAAGAAGGTGACCTAAGGCTGTGCTTCCCATCACATAAACCTCCTTCACAAGCTCTCAGCCCTCCCCTTCCCACAGGGTACGGCTCCAAACCTGTGGCAGAACCACCATGCAGGAAGGCACAGCATCTTCTCCAGTGATATTGGAGGCTCTTCCTAAGGTGAAGCTCCCCCTGTGCCATTGTGTCCTGCCTTTATCATCAGCCAAGCCCATGGTGGCTTTGGCTGCCCTCAAGGATGTGTGCCTTGGTCACAGATCTCCTGGCCATGTTTACTTGTTCAGCTCCCAAACACCTTCTCTCCAAAGGAGTGGTTTTCCCCTGTAGATAATGCATGCAAATTCCCATTTAAGGAGTGAAGAGAAGGCTGGTAATACATCTGGGTACTGGTAGGATGGCATGGGCCCACTGGAGTGATGCGGAGGAAGAAACCTGGGAAGCAGAAACTGCTGTAACACAGCAAAGTGAAGGCAGAGAATAAATCTGTAATGTGGTCTGGCAACAGGATAAAAGGCAATGGTGTGAGCACGGGTGCAGATGGAAAAGCCACAGCCCTCTGTGCTGAAAAACCTCAGGAGGGACCAGTCTGGTGGTTTCTGAGTGTCACATTGCCAGGGCGAGACTGGAATTATAGAATCATTCAGGTTGGAAAAGACCTGAAGCTTGAAGCCATTTTCTCTTGTTCTATCACTAATTACCTGGGAGAAGAGACCAGCACCAACCTCTCTATAGTGACCTTTCAAGTAGCTGTAAAGAGTGATGAGGTCTCCCCTCAGCCTCCTCTTCCTCAAACTAAACAGTCCCAGCTCCTTCAATGGCTCTTCATCAGATTTATGCTCCAGGCCCTTCACCAGCTTCGTTGCCTCCTCTGCACCCGCTCCAGCCCCTCGAGATCTCTCTTGTATTGAGGTGCCCAGAACTGGACACAACACTCCAGGTGTGGCCTCCCCAGTGCTGAGTACAGGGGGACAGTCAGCTCCCTACTTCTGCTGGTCACACTATTTCTAATCCAAGCCAGGATGAAAGGAATGGAGAGGAAGGAGCAAGGGAGACCTCAGCCTGCAGAGGCAGGTGAAGGGCTGGCTGGAGACAACCTGCATCAGGAACAACACAGCCTTGGTGCCATCCCACCCCGCTCCATTATCGCAGGAGCAGATGGTCTGACTGCTGCTGGGCTGCTCCCTTCTCCTGTTTTGGTTGTCCCCCCCACGACTGGATGTTTGCATTCGCATTTCAGTCCTTGTTTAGGCTGGGAGGCTAGATGGTGACAAGGGAAGTAAAACACTAACACTGCTGAGCAGAAAGGGAAGAAATCCAAAGTACTTGTAAGGAACCAGTATTTTCCAGGCTGCTTTATCTGAGATTTCTGTGAACCTCAGTGGCCTAATTAATATTTTGACTAAAGGAAGCCTTGAAGGACAGATTCTCTCTCCTTGTTATGGAGCTGTGAAGACACAACATGCAACATTCCCTTAGTCCTCTTTAAATCCTTGAGTCAGCTCAACTCACCCAGGTGTTCCTATTTCCACCTTCCCAACATTTCTAGGGGGAAAATGGAGGGAAACACTCTCCTTGTGAAATGCAAATTTCTGCCACTCTTTTTCCCAGTATCAGAAAGAAGAAGGGGGAGGCAAAAGCCCACAGCATAAATCCCTTGCAAGTCCCCCTACCTGGCCCACTTTTAATTAATGTTGCTAAATTATCCTCCGCATCAGCAACCCGGTGGCAGAGGCTGGTGCTTGGAGCAGGAGAGCGGACAACCTCGGGCAGGGCTCGAGGGGAACATGGGCTTTTTGTAACAAAGACCTTGCTTTAATTTCCTGAGTTTTCTGAATTCTCGTGCTGTCAGGTGATAAAGGCAAGGGGACAAAGCAAAGGCGAAAGGATGGCTTTTCTGCACGTGGTGGGGAGTTACAGCTCTCGGTGTGCCCGTAGTCTCCTGCCTGGAGCCCTGGGGGGCTGCTTGCTCTGCTGTTGCACCCCAGGTTTGCTCACCCCCTGGAAATGGCTGGGGAAGAGACTGCACCGGTGCCCTGGGGGCAGGGGGCAGATGGGTGGCTGGGGTCTCGCTTCTTGCCCTTGCCCCCTGGGGAGGAGGGGGATCTGTGCCGCCCTGGGCAGCCCCAGCATGGCCACCATGGCCTGGACCACATGATGGCCACCCTGGTCCACTGAGCCCTGTGTCATTTCGAGCACCAAGCCTGCCGTCCAGCTGGCTGCGTCGTCCTCTCTGCGCCCATCCCTTCAGCTGCCCTGGGGCAGCTGCTTCCTCCCGGTGCTATTTGGGGTGTTGCCGTGGGAGGCTCAGCAGATTCCCCAGGGCTGTGGCTCTCCAGGAAGCCAGATACCAATTCCTCTCCCCTTCCCAAACCCTCCCAGAGCCCAGAGCTTTGCCTCTCAGCATCTGTTTATAACTCCTGGAGCTGGCCGGGCTGTTTGGTTTGGGATAAAGCGCCGTCTGGCAGGGCTCCTCCCTGCCACCGCAGTGGCACACGGACGCCTTATCTCCCACCGCAGACCCTTCCCAAGAGCCCTGGGAGCCGGGCTGCTCTTGCCAACCCCAGAAGGCGTATGCCCGGGGATGGGTGTGGGAGGAAGACAGCAACACCAGCCGGGTTTAATCATCCAGGATGTGCAGAGGAGCTGGGTGGGATGGGCGGGCTGCGGCGGCAGGCGACTGGGAGCAGGGAGATAGCCCTGGGCTGGATGCACCCGTGGGAATGGGTGCAGGGAAAGTCGGGGAGGAGAGGAGCAGATGCTGGGCTTGCTGGGCACAGTGACTGCGGGGAAATCTGGGTATCGGGTCCCAAACAGAAGAAAAACACTTTTACAAGCGGCTGAGTCTGGGGAGGGGCACCAACTCCGCACCCCAAGATATGTTCAGAGGCTCCCAAATATTTTGGGGGTGACTGGCAAGCACGGCACTGGCCTGGCCACTTACTTTGGTGTGAGGACTTTGTACTGGGTCCGTAAGGAGAGCGGTTGCCATTGTGTGGGGGTGGGTGCCCTTGGGGACATGGGATGCTCTGCCCTTTTCCTTGTTCTGCCCCACGGACAGCTCTTTGGCTGCATGAAAGCAGCACCATCAGGAGTGCTCCTCCACCAGGCCAGGCCAGGCACCCTCAGGAGATGCTGAGGTCCAGGAGACAGTGTTGGCAGCAGGGACACGGGTTTCCCTTGGCATAGGGGTTTGAACTTCATTCCCAGCCCCCTGTTCTGCACAGTTGCCCTACAGACCCAGAGCTGGTCTCCTCCCCTGGTAAAGCAGAAGGTACTTTGCAGTGTGGGTGGGACAGGAGGATGGACAAGCCACAGAGAGCTGGTGGGCACAGCTTTGCCTACTGCGCTTTGCATCGGTGACACAAATACCCTCCTCCGCTCCCCAAATGTGGCCGTGGTGAGAGGGAGGTAGCCTTGCTCCCCACACAGAGGATTCTGTTGAAGCTATGGAGTCCCAGGTGGCTCCAGCCCGTCTCTGTCACCCTCTGCACACAGGGTTGCTGCACTCTCAGACCTGCAGCCCAGGGCACAGCCCCCAAGAACAACCTCTCACAGGCATCAGGCTTTGAAATTCCCTATTTTCCCAGGCTGGCAAAGAGGCAGTGGCTGCCTCCTGCTGCACTATCAGCACAGGGTGATAAAGGCGGCTTCCCGTCACTGGAAGCACTTGCTTTCATCTCTCACATGAGTTTATGGACAATATTAGAATGAAACAGCTTTTAACCCTAGACTTTCTGTTGCAAAGCTCCAGCTCTTGTCTGGGCATCAGGCACTGGGCCAGTACCTGCATGATTTAACGTGCTTATGGGGAAAGCAGAGCCCAATGTCAGCCGGGACCTCCTGGAGGAGGGCGAGAATCAACCAGCATTCACACGCAGGCAAGTCACAAAACCTGCCAACACCTTTGCTGACTCATCAAAACTGAAAAGTGTTTGAGGAGATGGTTGTGTTTTCTGCATTTCTGATGGGAAGCAGGCAGAGGGCCAAAGGAGACGTGCCTGAGCCCTTGCAGAGGGCTGCCTGCCAGGACCTCTGCGTGGCTCTATCACAGGGAACTTGGTGATTTCTGGGTCTGGGTCCAAATCAAGGTGAAACCAATATTGACACATCCAAGTACCCTGGCGAGTGCTCCTGCAAGGCTCTTTTTGCTCCCGCACAGCTGCTAGCAGGCAGCTAGGGTGATGTGCCCATTTCTCCTGACCTGGACAATGTTCATGTAGTATTGGTGGGTGGATTCAGCCCTGCTCCTCGTAACTGTCTCCTCTTCAAAGTTTTCCAGCCTATCTTGCTCTTCAAAGTCATTGCCTTGCTTGATCCATGAGATTCTCTGCTTCCACAGACCCCAGATTACTGGTGGAGTCCGCTTCATGTTGGAAGGACTCAGGATAAGTTCTTCTCATTGGATTATGTTTCTTTGCAAACCTGGTAGACTTTCTGCAATAGCCCATCTGAGGCCTCTGCAAGCTCTTGGGATGAGTCAATGGGCTTGTTTTGCAAACCCAAGATCTGAATTTGCTAAGACACATGGGGCTGGAATCTCTGCTCGTTGGACACTGAGGTTCCTACAAGACTTGGCTCCTTATGGAAGCAACTAGAAGATGTTTGTCTTTCAAAATCTGTCACCATCTGAAATTACACTATTCCCACTGGCTGAGTCGCTTACGCCTTACGTGCAATTTTTTCACTATGTTTGCAGATTTTTGGGCGTAGACTTTCTGTCTACGCAAAACCCAGCACATAAGAAGCCAGTGACATGTTCCCTCTCACTGCATGACTGCTGTCAGCTGGGAGGAACGGTTGAGTTGTAAATCCCAATGCAAACTAGGGCAAGGGATGCTTGAACAGTCAAGGCCTGGAGGGAAGACTGAGGTATGGAAGGTGAAGGGGAGGTTTGCTGGGACCAGTCTCTGTGGTTCCAAAGACCTTGAGCTGAATGTTATCGGTTCAAGACTGGAGTTTGTTATGGAACAGATCATACAGGCAAGGGACTGGAAAACATGTGATGGCTGGGAAACCAGGCAGGAGGGCGAGAGGCAAAGAGGCACAGTGTGAATCCCATCTTGGCAAGCTGAGTGGAGGGGTGACTGGCGTCTGGCTGGAATAAAGGCAAAGTCTTTCTCCAGACACCACAAACAAGAGATTTTGTGGCAGCCCATACATAAAACCCCCTGGCAGCTCATGCTGTCCCCTATGTTTCACTCCCTTTTTCTTCTGTTCTTCCTCCTTCCTTCCACACTCCTCCTCTACTTCCTCCAACACTGAAATATGGAGGCAGAGAGAGACAGCTGAAATACTATGGTCTTACTGCTTTGTAGGGGTTGGGGAGCAACGTGAGAGTGGACAAAAGCAGTGACCCTCCAGACTGTTCCTTCTCTGAAGCTCAGTGGCAAAAAATGGGCAGAAAATGGAACGACCCCCAACATATCAAGCTTCCCCCCTTTCTCCCCCTCAAAAACAGAGCTTTTAAATCAGCCAATCTGTTGAGGGGGTGTCCACAAGCAGCACCCTTGCTCTGGAGACCTTCCCCAACTATTTGGTATCCATAGTCTACTGCCTCCAGTGCTGATGCATCTGCTCAAATGTAGATCTCTGCCATAGAGGTGTTTGCATTCATACAGCTCCAAGGTGTTGGTCTGGATGGCCTCCAGATGAGGCTCTCCTTTACATGTCAAAAATAGTCCTGCTGCTGAATAAACTTCACCACAACCCCAGAGGGGTCCCCTACCTGCAAATGCAGGTAATGATAGCATGGCCCACATTGAGGGCCCATCATGAAGTTCTCTGGTTGTGCCAAGTTGGAGCAAAAAGAACAGAGTAGAAAGACCACAGCCAAAGAAGCACAGAGACGTGGCTGGTATAGGAGTTGACATGATGTTGGGAGAGGTCTGAGTGGGGCACAAGGTATTCCTGCAGGATAACTCTGTCTTTCTTTCCCACGCCAGGCCTTTCCCATATCACAGCTCAATGGGAGGCTGGTAGGAAAAGTCTAGTTTGATCTGGCTGAGAAACAGGAACTGAGGACATTGCATGAGATGGGGAGAAAAAAAGATTCAAAAGATATCTGATTCTCCAAGGATGAACTTTGGTGTGAATGAAGCTGCATATGGCAGAAAAGTTGATGGCAGTTACATGAAATGACCACCCACACCAAACCCCAGGCTCTCTACTGGGGCACCAGGATCAACCCATCTTCTCCAAGTAGCCCGAGTGATGGTAAAATGTATCAGGGTCTCACATACTTGGGGAGGTCTCCAGTTGTGTCAAGGAGGTCATGCCAAGCAGGCTCAGAGTAGGGTCCTGTGGAGCCAGCCAGCAGGAGCATTGGCTTTGGAGCAGGCAAAAGAGGCCAATTCCTCATGGGGAAGAGAGTCTGAGTTCATATTGGAGGGTTGGTAAGAAGATGGGATCACAGTGCTGTGGGAAGGCCAAGGAGCTCAGGGCAACCTGCTGGTGGAGAGAAGAAGAGAAAAACTCCTGAATCATCACAAGTAACTGAATCCATGTCTTCAGCTACCTGCAGCCCTGGTCAGAATGCAGGAGAGATGGACACCTGGAGATGAAGAACCAGATGTGAAGTTGAATGGCTCCATCCCCAGACTCTCAGTTGACTGCAGGGTCAGGGCCAGGTTCACCAAGCTTGGGTGCTGGGACATTGCACCACGACAATACCAAGCAGCTATTGCCCTGCTTCTGGCCAACAAATTGAGGCACCTTCTGTCCCTGGCCATGAGCTGGTAAATGGTGGGCTGTGCTATGCAGCAGTTCTGCTGGAGCAGGATGTGGGAAGCACCCCAGGACTACAGTGAAATTCTCACAAGGGTTTTTCGCAGAGCTCACGTACGAAAGGTCAGTGCTCCATTTTGGGCATTGACCAAGAGGTTCAGATGACACTCAAATGCTTTCTCCTACATCTCTGCCCAGGCATGAATCAAGTGGCAAAATGTGAAAGAGGGTTGGAGAAATAAGCATGAGAGTGTTATTTTAACAGCTCCAGAAAGCATGAGACCAGCAGTACTTTGCAGTGATGGGACCATATGCTGATCAAACCTCTCCTATCAAGAGAGGCCTTCTCCAAGTCTTCTAACTCCAGCACAAAGTACTTTTAGGATGGAAATTGGAAGAGGTCAAGAAAGAAAATGGAGAGCATCAAGTTAAAGAAAGATAAGAACAAGAAAAGGATGTCTGTAGACCAGTCTCTCCTTGCCCTCTCTGTTGTTCCTTTAGTGACTCCTCAGTGATCCCTCTCTGTGTCTGTAAGAAGTCTTGCCCTGTTGTCACCTCTGGATCCAGGCTGTCAGTCTGGTCCCTGGTTTCCTTAGCATTTTCACAGCCTCTACTAGGCAATATCCTCCTTTCCTGGAGGTGTTATGGTTCCAGTCATGTCTTTCTCCACCCTTCAAGTCTGCCTCATTCTCCTAAGCTCAGTGTCCCATGGGAGGACCAATCAATCTCTTCTCCCTTAAAGGGGCTTATCTGCTCGTCTTCCTCTTTTTTAAGGAACATGAGGGCAAAGAAGCACAACAGATTCTCTCCACAGATGGATACCTACAAGTAAGCTCCAGGTGCTCTGGAGATGATTGAGGCAGGGACAGGAGAAGGGAGCCTTCAAGGACCTCTTTCTTTGGGCTAAGCACCATGATCCAAAGAGAATCTAAGTGAAGTGGGACAAGCTGCCATCACCAGCTGGAGTGGACGCCACAGGTTGGAGTGACTACTGCCAGTCTCCCTATCTGTCTCGAGTGGGGATGACCATCTCCTGGATGGCCACAGGCAGCTTGTAGATACCTGAGAGCTGCTGTGGGACTCTGCCGGGAGCAAAAAGGTGACACCAGCAGACAATATCACCCTAATGTCTATGAGATTGTAGGGGGTGCTGGAGAGCAATGGAGGGGAGATCTGCCCATGAAGCTGACCCCACCAGGTGTGGGGCACAGGGCAGACCTCTGAGCACCCCCAGTAGGGAGTGCACTGTGTAGGTGTCCAGAGGGGGGGGCTGGCTGGAGAAGACAGCCCTGATCACCATGACTCTCTTTTCTTTTCTGGCTTTCTGTATCCCCAACCTCCAGCACTTGCATGTCAGGGCATTAATTCAAACGCAAACATTTCTGCCTTCCCCAGCTTTCTGCAACCCGTTCAGCACCTTCCACCACTCCTGCACCATGTGTTCATTCATCAGCTTTCACCCCATTTCTCACCACTGAGCTGAAGGGGATCTGGACACCAAGCCCTGCTAGAGGCTTTATGAACTTCCTACTTCATAAACCTCTCTGAGTCACTCTGCTCCTGCCTGACATCTCCAGAGTGTCACCTTATTTCAAAGCTGTGGTAGGAGCCCCCACGCCTGGGCAGGAGTCCTGCTCCTCACCAGCAGACACAGACCACTGCTACTCTTGCTTTTTCTAGGCATGGGGTGGGGGGAAGGGACAAGGGGAGGAGGCTTTTTCTAATTTTCACTATTTATTTTGAAACTGCTCATGGCCGTTCTCCTATTTAAAACATTTGGAGTCCTGTGCTTAAAATACCTGCCGGCACTCTCAGGAGCTCCCAGGGCAGCACAGAAGAGATTCAGGCTCTTCTCAAGCCTTTAACTCACCATGGGACTATTTGTGCTTTCGAGCTCAGTGCTGGAATGCCTCAAGGTGTTTAGGCAAGGCCAAGGCCAGGGCATGGGAACGCCGGTCTTTACCAGGCTTTGCCCGTAATTGCCTCCATGCCTGCACTCCCCTGTCCCTCACAAAGCAGAGGAGGGAGCTGTGCAGACAGCCAAGGAGAAAGGTGAAGGGGAGGAACTGAGTTCCAGCCCTGGGAAAAGCAGGACACAGGGTAGAGGGCTTTGCAAACACTTGGCGTGTGATAAGATGTGGCACTGATGCAGAAAAGCAGCCCCTGGTTATCCTCATGAGCAAAACCCAGCAGAGAAGAGCTGGAAGAGGGGCTGAGAGAGCCTGGGGAGGACCGGGCACCACTCAGCTGAGATGCTGAGCACCATCCTGTGGCATTCTGCTCTCCGGGGCTGCTGTCTCCCCGAGCTGAGGTCACTAAAGATGTCAAAGACCTGTTTTTAACAGGAGGGGGTGTTTGTCTTGACGCCTGGCTCTGCTCCAAAGGGAATAAAATCACCAGCTCCCCCCCCTGCGCCACGTGCAGCTGCAGAGCCCGGTGCCTGCAGCTGAGCTCTGACAGCGCTGGTGGAGGTGGTTCAGAGCCCCAGGGCAGCCCCTGGGTTTCAGCATCCCCTGGGGCACCCCACGGACCTGGGTTGACGCTGCAAGCTGAAAAGTTGCCAGAGGGTCTGGAGCCACTTTGGCTGCCCCTTGGAGGGACCGGGACCAGGGAAGCACCCCAAAAAAGTGGGGGGGGACCCTGGGGAAGGTGGGGAGATGGGGATGGTGCTGAGTGGCCGCTGGAGAAGGCAGGGCTGCACAGCCTGGGGACACAGTGGGAAGCAGAGAAGGCAGCAGGCAGGAGTGGATGCCATGGGGAGGGGAAGGGTAGTTCATCCTGCCCTGGATCACTGTGGAAGAACACCGGGGTATCGGTGGTTGTCCTTGGTGGCCAAAGCCACCTGAGCTTTCGGTGGTGGCCCTGTGGGGTGGAGTCCTACCCATGCTGGCAGCTTTGCATGATGGACTCGGGGTGCTGGGCACAAGCCCTGCATGGGGAGACAGAAACCAGCTGGTGTGCGTGGAGGGCTTGCAGGGGAACCTGGCTGGAGGTGGCACAGGCACCGCTGAGGCACCCAAACTGCTTCTTGAAGGTGTGGGGAGGGATGAGGGTGCAGGGGAGAGGAGAAGGTGCAGGGGAGGGGACAGGGACAGGCCAGCGGTGGCAGGGGGTGGGCGCTCCACACCTGCAATAACAAGCTCCGGGCTCAGGGCCTGACAGCGGGATGGGGGCTGAGCTGGAGTTACAGCCCCCAGGGGAGACCCTGGTGGCTTGGTGCCCGGGAAACACCTCCGAGCCAGCCCCCCCTCCACCAAGGAGCCAGGCGTGTGGGGGCTCCACCAGCCCCACGCCTGCCTGGCTGGGAGCTTCACCCTCCTGCTCTGGCTGCCCCTGTACACCCACAGTGCCCAACAGCCCCTGGGAACCCTTCTCCTACCCCATGTGGGGGACACCGGCTCCCCAGACCCCTCTGCTTCTCCCTACACTGTACCGTACAGGTGCCTCCTGACTCCAGACACCCTTGTACCCTATGTATCCCCCCGAAAAAAAGTCACTCCATCCCTGTAATGTCCTTTGCCCACAGTTTTTCCATATCTACCCCAAACCCTTCCCTGCTAGCCCATCCCAGCCTGAGTTTTTCCCTCTCTCCTCTCTTTGCAGGGCTTAAGCTCTCCTGCTGCCCCCACCCCAAATCCTGGTGCTGCTTACTCCTACTCCAACCCAGCAGACCATTGCTCCTATCACATTCCTTTCGAAACCATCTCATCCCCTACCTTTCTCCCAGCACCTCCCTCTCCTCTCCTTCTCCTTGGTGTATCTTCCCCCAGACCTGGCACTGCTGGGGTAGCCAGGGAAGAGACCCAGCCATGCCCTTTGCTCCTTTCCCATTCTCAGGGGCATGCTGACAACCACAGAGGATGTTGAGAAAATCACCTCAGGCACTTGTTCTCCTTGCCCTGGGCATGTTCCCAGTAGGGTCTAGAGATGATCCTCACCACGGGGGTAGGGTATGGCAGTCACCCCTATCCTGCAGCCAGGACTCCCTCTTTGCATTTGCCTCCTGCTGTTGGGCAGTGCCGAAGGGATAGAAGGGGATGTGTAGCACCCCAAACCTTTCCAACATCAGGGAAAGGTCTTGGACTCTCCCAAGAAAAGGGGTTCATGCAGTCCGTTGGTCATGCCTTTAGCCTTTGCACCCACTGTGACCTTCCCCAAACCTAGTTTATGTGGGTGTCTGCATCAATTCAGCATCAGCGCTACCCACCGACGTGTGTGGGGCCCAGCCCATGCCTAACATATTCCCAAGGACCTGTCTGTAGTGGTGGAGGTGTCTCCTGGCTCTTCCCATGCAATACAGCTTTGGTTGTCTACAGCAAAGCTTTAGGGGTTCTCTGTTTTGCAAGGGACAGGCCAGGCAGCAGAGCCCCAACTCCTTCCTCACAGCTGCAGGCTGTAACCACAAGGCTCTCATGTTTTTCCACCAGATGACACACACTACGTTCCTGCTAGTGTCACAGCCCAGGTTCAGGAGGCATGAGGAGACTCCTCCTTCTTCCCAATCTACACCTCAAAAGTCCTCGGAGCTGGGGCACTCGTGGGAGATGGACTCGGGGAAGACAATGGAAGCCGGGTCTGAGTTTCCCACCTCTTGGCCTCAAGGGGTTTGGGGTGCCCATCATGCAGCCCTGCCACCATGCTGAGCTGGAGGTGGAATGTTTCAGGCTGGACCTGAAGATGGGGCACCCCCTTTTTGGGTCTCTGCCAGCCCTTGAAAAGAGAGAGGTGCTCAGAGAGCTTCACAGACTGAGGGACACCAAGCAGGTGTTAAGCTCTGGAAGAAAGACTTGGCAGAAATCTTAAGTCAATGTCTTGGGAGGGACTACGCAGGGAGCACAGGGGTTCATATTGCTTCACAAAGACCCCCATGAGAGTGTGCTCCAGGCAAGCTCCAGGGCCTGTTTCTTGGGTATCATCTGCAGCATGAGGTAACTCTCTCAAAAAGCTTTCCGCTCACATGCCCCAGCAGTCTGGCTATTGCTTCTCCTGCAGGTGATCAAAAGAGGAGGGAGGACTGAGGAAATAGACTTCCTCAGTAGGACCTGGCAGCCTCACCCAGCCTAGTTAAGTAAGGATGGTCATGAAGTCCAGATTCTGCCCAAGCAGGTGACATGAGCCTCTCTGAGTCAGAAAGCCAAGACGGTCTAAGTCAATGGGCCCATATGAACCTCATGAAGTTCAACCAGGCCAAGTGCAAGGTCCTGCACCTGGGTTGTGGCAATCCCAAGCACTAATCCAGGTTGGGTTGGAGAACGGTTTGAGAGCAGCCCTGAGGAGGACTTGGGGGTGTTTGTGGATGAGAAGCTCAGTGTGAGACGGCAATGTGCACTGGCAGCCCAGAAAGTCCCCCGCATCCTGGGCTACATCAAAAGAAATGTGGCCAGCAGAGTGATGGAGGGGGGATTCTGCCCCTCTGCTCCTGGGGATTCTGCTGTCTCTGGGGAGACCCCACCTGGAGCACTGTGTCCAGCTCTGGAGTCCTCAGCACAGGACCTGTTGGAATGGGTCCAGTTGAGGGCCATGAGCTGGAGCCCCTCTGCTGTGAGGACAGGCTGAGAGAGTTGGGGGGGTTCAGCCTGGAGAAGAGAAGGCTCCAGGGAG
>JAOQGH010000008.1:8486737-8497837 GCA_025769975.1 Gallinago jamesoni
GAGATGGAGCTGAGATGTGGGGAAGAACTTTGGTGTGAGGGTGGTGAGAGCCTGGCCCAGGTTGCCCTGAGAAGCTGGAGGGGTTCAAGGCCAGGTTGGAGAGGGCTTTGAAGGACCTGGTGTTGTGGGAGGTGTCCCTGCCCAGGGCAGGGGATGGGACAGGTGGGACTGGATGGTCTTTACGGTGCCTTCTAACTCTAACCATTCTGTGATTCTGTAACAGCTGCTTCTGCTTCCTGGAGGTGGGGAAATAGGGCACGGTACAGCTTCTGCTTTCCTGTGGATGAAGACAAGCAAGGAGGAGAGGCTGGTGAATGTGAGAGCTGATGCACGCAGCATGCAAACGCCAAAAAGATGTGTCCCTTCCCCATGGTGGTTTTGCTGGATAGATGATGAAGCTCAGGAAGGTCAGTCTTCTTATGTCAGGGGTATCCCAGATGTGGTACTAGCAGGGGATGCCACTCAGCATTCCCCCCAAGGGTCCCTCCTTTCCTTCTCTTCCTCTTTTTGCCTTTGGGATCCTGCTCCTGTCTCGAGGCTCTACTGAATTCATACACACACAGACTGGGGCTGACAGCACCTCTACTCCTGACCCACAGCCATGAGATCCCACCCAGAAAGGCCGAACATAGTTTGTCTGCCCAGTAACCTGGCAACTGCACTAATGCATGCGTGCTCATAAAACATCCCCCTGAACTGGAGCCAGCACCCACTGAGGACTGTATCCCCTTACACTGGAGACAGGCTGTGCTCCCTGAGCTGCTGCTGCACCGTGGGCCCTTCTGAAGGGCAAATCCTGCCCCACACTTCTGTTTTATTCCTGACATGTCTTCTCCTCACCCATCTCCATACCACAGCCCACATTGCAGTGGGATGTTCAGAGGTGGAGGAGGCTCTGGGTATGGAGGGGAAGGAGCTCATCTTGGCGTCCACACCACCAAGAGGCACGTCCAACATTTGGAATGCTTACCCCAAATCCACCCACCTGAGAGATGCCTCTCAGTGTTAAAACCCAGGGCTGGCTCACTCCTGCCTGGCCAACAGGAGAAGAGGTGTCTGCCCCACACCAGAGAGCAGCTCTTGAAGTGCTATGGGATAAATGCCCCTGCAAGATGTCTGCCCAGTGCCCAGGTCCGATGCCTGCTCAGTGGCTGTGCAGGACTGAGCTCCACTGGGATCAAAGCCTCCCAGCCAGATTTATTGGGAAACACTGTTCCAAAGGCAGAGAATGAGTCTGAGGATTTTGAGGCTGATTTGACTTTTCTGGAAGTGACTAAATCTCACACTCCTCACCCAGCATCTCCATGAGCTGGGTGGCATTTGGAGGAAGGCCTGGGGGCTGTGCTGGGGCAAGTGCTTTGAGGAGGATACAGGAGGAGTCATCTTGCTGTTTGAATTTGTGTCTTGAGGCTCCAGGGGTTTCCTGAGCCTGGAGGGCAGAGGGAGGGAGGTGAAAAGAGAGAGGTGGCTGATTTATAGCTTACCATCTTCTCTGATCTTGATCGCCCTTTGTCTTAGGAGTCTCTCTTATCCAGACATGGAGATGGGAGGAGGGGATCCGTTTCAGAGATTGCTGAACTCTGGGTGTTTGCCGTTTCCTGGAGATCTTTTGATGTTCCCTTTGCTTTAAAACATTTTCAACGTTAAGTTTCTTAGCCTCCCGCTGCACCTCAACTCTCGACATCGGAGCACGATCCATCACAACTTACCCAAACAATCTCCAGCAAGGCGAGACCTCCCCATCTCTGGGGCTGGCAAGGCAATCTCTCCCCACAGGACCAGGCAGCAGGGCTTCTGGTGCACCTCTCTGCACCTCACCCCAAGGCCATAGGATTCTATGGGCTACTCATTGCTTGTTCCTGTGCAAATCAACTTCATCCTTCAGCCCAGGTGGCACCTCTGTCAACTTGCTGAGCCAGGGATGCCTAGCAACCAAAATCCATCATGAATCAAAAGGCTTAGGAAGAAGATCTTGCTTTTCTGTGAGAAACCCATGGACTCTTGATCAGGCCCTTCATCAAAAGATGATGAGCTGTTGCTTTGGCACAGCCCAGTACCTGAAATGCACTGTCTCCCCTGGATCAGATAGAACAGGAGAGAAATACCCATTGAGTGGTGGCTTCGGGTATCTCTGACCCCCTTTTCTGTGCAGTGGTGTGGGTCTCCTCAGACACCCCTGAGCAAGAAGATGGAGTGTGGTGGGCGATGTTGAGTAGCACCAAGAGATGTTGGGAAGGCTGGACTGTGAAGCAGCAGCATGGACTGAGGTTTGTCTCTCACCTCTCTCCAAGGCAGGCCAGCACACTGCCTTCTAACAGGATGAAAACCACCTCTTTGCGTGAGGTATCACCAGGCTTGTGCTCTTAAGTGAGTCCTATAAATATTGCTGAACATCAAGAGCTTACATTTAGGACTTAATAAAGGAAGAAGTGCAGAAAAAATACCTTTCTGACCTGAATCTCTACCAGACTGAGAAAGGTCTCCAGATCAGAGATGATCTTCTCTCTTTTCCAGCATGTGCAACTTGTCAGCTGTAGTTGGACATCAGGTCTGTAATTAAAAGACCATCAAACAGTCCTTTTCTATAAATCCTCTCACAGCACTGTCAGTTAATAAAATAGATTTCATTTAACTGGTGCCATTTTCCAAGAGACAGGCCAAAGAACAACATTGCCTGTAAAACAATCTTTTTTGTTCCGTGAAAGTAATTAGTTTTGCTTGGACTTAATGTGCTGGGGGTTAATTATCCTAAAACTGCCCATGAACTCCCATGATGTGGGGGTATTTGTGCTGGGCTGCTGGAGGTGCCAATTCTTGCAGCAAGGCTCTTTATGAGTCTCGATGATGCTCCTTGTTTTCCTTGAATTCTCACCTTAGTGGCGCAGTGTGCTTGCATGAAAATTTGCTTTCATAGCCTGTGCCCCCAAGAAGTTTCCAGCCTTCATGGTTTGAAACCACAACCTGAGAGCACCCGGGAGCAAAAAGCAAATAAGACTTACTTGTTTATCACTGTTTTATTCATGATTTTTATGCTAAAGTGATAATTTTGTAGAGCCTTGAGTTATGATTTTTCACGGCTGGGGCTGTCAATGCCAGCCTGTCCTTACAATAGCCCTTGACAGCTTTTTTGGGGGTGAAAGAAGTGGCCACAGAGGGAGATGGACCCAGGTTTGTTTGTAGCAATGTGCTTTCCAAGTACACGGTCTGTAAAGGTGAGATCATGTCAAAGCTGCTGGAGACTGAGCTTCAGCTCAGGAGGGGCTTTTGGGTGGAAAAAGGTGAGAACTCCTGAACTTTCACCGTATGCTAGAGTAGAAAAAAAACCATGCAACCAAAATATCTCATAAATCGTTTTTCTTTCTATTCTTTTTTATTATTTTTTTTTGGTAAAGAAATGGCTATACACGGCCGTTCTACTTGTAACCCAGCCAAGAATAATTTGTGGCAGGAAAGTTTGAGCATTTGTAAAAATAAAATAAAAATTAAAAAAAAAATAAAATTGAAAGCACGTTAGAGTATTTTAGCGTGAACCCAAACAGAAAGGCGGGTATTCAGAGAGCAGAATAGCCTCGATAGCACGACACTCTGCATTTCTGGCCATGTGTTGAAACAGAGATTTTTTTAATGTGTTTGTTTTATTAATCACACTACAGAGCTCAGCCCAGCACTTGCTGATTTTTGTCTTGTTAACATTTTTCTGTCCCACTGCCATTTGGTCTCCATTTGAGGTCTACACCTGCTTCCCACGTGACAAATAGGAGCCTCATGTGGAGCAGGAGAAGAAAACCACTTCTTGTCCCAGTCCCACCAAATTTTAGTAAGCATTTACCTTTTTCTATCCCATTGCATGGGCACTTCTGGCCCCAGGGCCGCACTGACTGCAAGAGGCTCAGCGCGGGGTCCTTATTCACATAGGGTGGGTCTTCTTCATGCAAGCATTTCCCATGGACACCAGCGGACTCTGCCACGAGGAGGAGCATTGCAAACAGGGGATCCATCTCACCAGGTTGTGCTGGGAAGGGAACATCCCCCTTTGCTTCCCCCAGCCCACCAAGACCCACAGATTTTTGCAATAAAGGCCAGGGCCAAAATTTGGCAGGGACGACTTGGGAGTGGGGTGAGGGAGGGTCTGCTCTGCACGCGGCGTCGTGCAGGAACGCGGGAGACAAGCAGATGGTGGCCGGGGATGATAAACATGAGTGTCCTCACATGGAGTAATTTGCTACAGGATGTTGATGAAGCTGAAAAGTGAAGCGAGATTCCAACCCGGGCTGGGCATTTGCATGGCTAACAAGAATATCCAGAATTATAATAGTTAATACTGACATTGCGCTCGGAAGAGATATCAGATCCGCAGCCCCAGGGCAAACGCCGACTGTAACAGATTAGGGAGAGGCCTCCGGTGGGGGATGGATTTGGGGGGGGGGGAGGGATGGATTAGCTGACACCTGCCTGATGTGGGGACTCGCACCTTTCCTGAGTGCTGGACATTAACCCCTCCGGTGGGCAGCCCTTCTCCCACTAGAGACTGCTGATTCATCAGGATGGAAATATTCCCCGGAGATCCGTCGCTGCGGATGAAATCCTGATGGAAAACTGCCCAGTTTCCTGCCAGCATACCCTTGGCAGCCCGCCTGACCAGCTGGTAGCAAGAGGAGAACATGGGAGCCCGGCTCCTGAGACGTTAAACTCTCCCGACTCCCGTGCAGACCGCTGGGTGAGGGATGGCAGGCTCCCAGCTGGTGGACCACGATGTGGTGGTGTCTTCCAGCCTCCCAGCTTGAGCCCACCAGCTGGAGGAAAAGGGGAGTGATGGGCCAGACTGCTCTGCCTTTTGCAAAGGCTGATTCTGGGTTTTCATCTGAGATTGACCCCCAAACAAATCTCAAGCCACCAAAAAGCAGTGGGAGGGCTTCACGGTCCTCCACTCTGCTGCCTGACCCTCCTCATCCACTCCTCCATTCATACCTAATGCCCTTTCTCTCTTTTTCTGATCTTTGCCCATTGCCTGGGTGACCAAAAGTCTTCCACGGTTGCAGAAGATTCTGGTGGGCTCCTTGTAGGTTCTCCACCAGGCAGAGCTGGTGTGTGTCCAGCTTTGCTACTGGGCAGAGGATGCTGAGATGGGTCTCTCAGGGCTTGGCAGCCCCAAATCCAGGTCCCAATATCCCACACCAGTACTGACATGACAGCATTGGGACACCCTGTCCCAGTACTTCGTTTTGTAGGGACCTTTGGGGGGGTCTCTCATTCATCTTCCTCCCAGGGTATGGATAAACAGGACATGAATATGGGGGTCTCCATAGATGTGATGGTATGAGACCACTCTTAGCCTGACTCCTCAAGTCCTGCCTCTGCTGTTTGCGGGTGGCTGGAAATAGCCTTTTTTTTTTTTTTTTCTTGCTACAAATGCACATTCGCCTTTGCTGAGACAACCCCGAAACAGAAAATTCTGCCAGAGTTTTCCTCCCCAGGAAGGTCGCCTGTGCCCTGGCCGTGACAAAACTCCCAACAGCCCACGCCATCCCTCAGATAAGCCGCCGCTCAGAGGAAAGTTTCAACAGTGACTGAAAACATTCAGGATATTAAATTCTTGGGCACGAAAGCTGTGCCACTCCTGGAAGAGTACACAGTGCCATCTAGCCGTGCCGGTCCGAAGTACAGAGCTCTCTGCAGGTACCTTCCCAACCCCACAACCCAGCCCTCTGCGCCCCCGACCCCAAGAAGCCTTGCCACCCCTTCTCCATCGCTGTCCAGGCTGCCAGGAGATTCCTGTTGCCAGCCCCTTACCCGCGGGGATTGTGCTTATTTCAGACATCTGCAATTTGGTAGGAGCTTATGGTGAGGCTTGTACCCGAGCAACCCGACCTGGATGAAATGGCCATGCTTTTGGTAAAGGCTGGGGATTGAACTGACTGGTCCCATTTCTTCCTCCAGGGTGGTAGCTATGTCTCTTGGTCCCTCCCTTCTGTTTGCTGCTAATGTGCTGGGGAAACTCATCCCCTGGCCCTCACTGTTACTATTCCCTTTTCTGCACCCGATGGATGGGAAAAGCACAGAGAGGTGCTTGTTGTGGCTTCAGGCATCTCCCTAAGCCATTTCTCCTGGTCCTGACCCTGGTCCTATTTCCCTTCTTCTCCACCTGGCAGATCTCAGTGCCAGTCCTGGCATCCAAATCTGGAAAAAGATCAGAGATGCTAGGACAGCTGGAGAGCTTGGGGTGGCTTTAGACTCCATCTAGAAATATGCTGAGCTTCTGTGTTCCAGCACAGCCATGCTCACAAACACCTACCTCAGGTGTCAGAGATTGTGTTCTCCAGTTGGCTTCAGTCAGGGGTTTCCTTTGATGCTATGGTATTTCACCTGCCACAAGTTGGCAGGTCTTGCTGGTGCTGAGTGTTGGTTCTTGGTGCCCATGGAGGCCAAATCCTGTCTCCTGGAAATTTCACAGATGGAGTTGACAAGGCTGAGACCATGCTGTTCATTGTCTGCCTCTCCTTTCTTCCCCTCTACTATTTCACCTTCCCTCACCAGAGGATGGGATGGAGAGAGAAATGTGCCACCTGCCTACCCTCTCATCTGGCATGGAGGGAGATTTAAGATCCACTCTGGCTGGACTAGGATTTCACTAGGACTTCAGCCCTCTGTCAAGCCCTGGCACAGCTACTGGATGCCTGACAACCATCTTCAGCTGAGCCTTATTCCAGCTGCCATCATCATTTGCAGGTCTTGCTGCTGGACACCTTGCCTTTTTGTAGTTGCCTCTGCCTCCAATACTTTGCTACTACACCCATTTTTCTGGCCCTTCCTAAACCCCAGTGCTGAAAGCCACTGTGCCATGTCAACCACAGTAATTTTAATCTCACCTCACATTGCTTTTTTATGCTCGTCCATTTCTATCAGCTCCTTTTCCCACTGACTGCTCCATTGCTGGGCTGTGTGGAGCAAGTGGAGCATCTTGTGTAACTCTGGGAAGAGTCTCTCTTGAGTATGGTGTCCATTACCCTTGGATGTGCAATGCCTGTGGTTGAAAATGCTGTTAGATGCCCTTCTAACATCACCATGAACTGTAGAATCATAGAATCATTTAGGTCGGAAAAGACTCTTGGGATCATTGAGTCCAACCTTCAATCCTACTCTACAAAGTTCTCCCCTACACCAGATCCCCCAACACCACATCTAAACAACTCTTAAACATGTCCAGGGATGGTGACTCAACCACCTCCCTGGGCAGCCTATTCCAGTGTCTGATCACTCTTTCTGTGAAAAATTCTCTCTTTATGTCCAGTCTAAACCTACCCTGTTGCAGCTTGAAGCCATTCCCTCTTGTTCTGTCACTACTTACCTGGGAGAAGAGACCAGCACCAACCTCTCAACAGTGAAGAACTGTAGAAGAAGAATGGGCAGGATCTTCAGAAAGATCAGTTCCTTGGGTCTTCTCTAGTTAATGTGTGAAATTAAATTGTTATGGTGCTTATAACTTGGCAAAAGCTGTGGCGACACTGATATACAGGCACTCACATGCACTCAGACAGATTATTTAAGCAAAAAAAAAATGCTGTTTCTCTTTTGGCCCAACTCTTCTGGCTTAGGTTTCTCTTGCAGACAATCCGGACCAAAACAGCACCTGAAGGTGGGATGAATTAACTCATCTGTAGACACCCGGTACCTATGGGAGAGCCAGTCATGTAGGCACCTTCTAGAGTGAAAGACAAGAAACTCTGTCCTACCTGCACTGCTTGCCTCGTGATGATGTGATTTTTTCCCTAGAAGCCCCTATTTCTCTCCAGTGACTATAAAGGCAGTCAGCTCTGTAGCTGGCTGAGATGGAAAATAGCCCAGTGGTTAAAGTCTGGTGAAATGTAAGTAACTGAAAACAGTATTTTATAATAGGAAACACTGCCTTAGCACCAGCTCTTGCTGTGAGACCCACCTGTGACAGTGCAGGAATGGAGGAGGCAGAGCCAGGTCTCAGTTACATTCTGCCTTCGGGGTATTTTCCTGCGGGGCTGGGGGTTCAGCTGCAGTTTTACATATATTCCCCACGTGGGAATATATTACGTATATTCCCTGACCATGCCGATGTGGTTTTGGAGAATGGAAGAGCAAGACGTGTCCTGCTTCTGCCAAGCGTCTCTTTGGCCACATGGAGATGGCCTCTGGCTGAGGGCTCCTGTGCACCACGGGTGGTTGGGTGGGTGTGGAACTGGGTTGGACAACCCACACTGCTTAGTGGGAGAAAATGAGAAAAATGGGAGAGAATGAGAAAAATGGGAGAGAATGAGTTTCATCCAGAGCTATTTTTCATTGACCTTACAGAGAAACATCAACAGCGGTAGATGGAAACATGACAAAATGGGGAAGCTTTAATCCAAAAAGTGAAAATTTCTGGATGGTCTGAAAAGCATTAAAACCCAAGAGTGAAACTGTGGCTGCACTCCTAGCTCTATCAGGTGTAATGGTGCCAACCTGGGTGATAGTATTGCAAGTCCCTCTAAAATTAGTATTTTCCTTGCAGCTCCGGCTGCTGGAGACAAATAAAAAGTACCCATTAAAGAATCATGTTTTTTAAGCCAGCCTTCTTAACGATTCCTGGAGCCTTTAAGGAGAGTTGAATCGTTTCACATCTGTGACTGGCAGTCCGTGTAGGTGCCAGAATACAGCTGGGAACTGACACAAAGCCCGCAGCACGGGCACCGTGTCGGTGTGTGCGGAGGGGCTGCCGACACGCACCGCTTCAGCCAGTCCTCGTTCCCCTCATAACCCGAGATGCTGGAGTCCTGCGAATACCTGTGCCTCTCAGTTTTCATTTCAAATAAAACTCCTTTTCTAATCCTCCTGGTCGCGGAGGAAAAAGCTGACAGACTGTTTTGAAAGCAGCTTAAGCACCCCGAAAGCAGGAGGCATATAAACCAAATTAACAAATGTAATATTTGAACAAGATTGAAAGAAGTTTAAGCCAATTCCGTGCTGTTTTGGAGTCTAACTGTGCGCTGTGCCTGGCTTGGCTGCAGTTGGGGTGGGAGGCGATGTGGGCGAAGGGAAAGCTATCGTCTGCTCTGTAGCTTAACTCTGCTTCTGCATTTTGCTCCTTAAAATGCCACCTCCAGGGCACTCTCCTGGAAGGTTCCTCAGGAGCGAGGGCCAAGTGTGTCCCTGGGGAGTGCAGGGAAAACTTAGTCTGGGTAAATCGTGAAATGCACAGGGAGAAAGGCTGGGTGGGGAGCTTCCTTGGTGCTGTGCAAAGCCCAAAGGAACCAATTGGGACCGAAGCTGATCCTCTGGCTTCTCCGAGGCTCTACACTCATGGTCTGCACCTCACTTTCTGCCTCTTGGCCTGACACCAGGGCAGGGATGCTGACTGGCTGACAGCGTGTGTTACAGTAGATGTTTGGAAACAATTAGGAGTGTCTTACTGGAACCTCACCACTGCTTCTGGGAGGTTTTTAGCTCTACGGCTGCAATTGTAGCTGCAGACATTAAGGTCAAGAGGAGGTGGGGTTAAAAATACGGGATCGAAGCACAGAGCTAAGACAAGCTGTGGCAACTCATAGAATCATAGAATCATTTAGGTTGAAAAAGACCCTTGGGATCATCGAGTCCAACCTTCAATCCTACTCTACAAAGTTCTCCCCTACACCAGATCCCCCAACACCACATCTGAACAACTCTTAAACATGTCCAGGGATGGTGACTCAACCACCTCCCTGGGCAGCCTATTCCAGTGTCTGACCACACTTTCTGTGAAGAATTGTTTCCTAATGTCCAGCCTAAACCTATCCTGTTGCAGCTTGAAGCCATTCCCTCTTGTTCTGTCACTAATTACCTGGGAGAAGAGACCAGCACCAACCTCTCTACAGTGTCCTTTCAGGTAGCTGTAGAGAGTGATGAGGTCTCCCATCAGCCTCCTCTTCCTCAAACTAAACAGTCCCAGCTCCTTCAATGGCTCTTCATCAGATTTATTCTCCAGGCCCTTCACCAGCTTCTGCACTCACTCCAGCACCTCAAGATCTCTCTTGTAGACACCCAGAGCCTTGACCTTCCACAAACACTCAGTGAGAACATTGCAGTGCCATCACTGTCATGCTCTGAGGGTCAAACTAAGGCAAAGTCTGTAGAAAGAAACCATCTTGTTTATGAGGCTGCTGGCTGCTGGCTCTTTACGATGTGCAGCTCCTGTATGCACAGGACCAGAGGATCACAGGATAGTTCAGGTCGGAAAGGACCTTGAGAGGTCTCTGCTTCAATGTCTCTGCTTCAATATCTTCCTCAAAGCAGTATCACCCATGAGATTAAGTCAGCTTAGTCAGGGCTTTTTCCAAATAGCACAGCCTCTTTGAACAACGTGCCCTGCTGCTGGATTGTGCTTGGAGGTAGGAGATGCTGCAACCTCTCTTTAAGGAATATGTGACATGGACATGTACAGACATATATGTGCACACACACAACATGCACACACAGAGGCAGGTTGATGCTGACATTCACTGTGCCCATCCTCTGACATAAATGCTTGAATGAATTGAGCTAAAAAGCCTGCCTCTGCAGCAAGATCCCCAAATTCATCCAGTTTGGTCCCAAGGAGACCTCTTAACACACCCAGGTCAGACATTAGCATCCATTGTCCTGCCAGACATTTGCATGAAGTCTGGCATTTCATTGAGTGAAACTCAATGAGGAAGAAAGGGAGGTAAAGGGATCAGAAAGGAGAACAGTAGTTCTGGCAATGGTTGTGTCCACAGCACAAGATCTTCCATGTGAGGTGATGGGGAGGTGAGGCAGGACATCCAGAACAGCCAAACCCTGGGGAGAATTTGGTATAACACCCTCCTGAGTTACTTTGGGCTGGAAAGGCTGAGTGCAGAGTGGAGGAGAAATGAGTCCAGTATCCCAGAATCACCTAGGTTGGAAGGGACCTTTTAAGATCATCTAGTCCAACCAATAAAAAAAAAAACCAACCTCCCGTCCAAAAAAAAAAAAAAACCCAAACCCCAAACAAACAAAAAATAAACCAAAACCCCACCACCCACACCACACAAAACACCACCCAACACTAATCCATATCCCCAAGCACCATGTCAACTCGTCTCTTGAACACCTCCA
>JAOQGH010000008.1:8497988-8520953 GCA_025769975.1 Gallinago jamesoni
CTCATTCCGTTGGTCTCAGCCCATCCATCCAGCCTGTCCAGATCCCTCTGCAAAGCCTCTCTACCCTCCAGCAGGTCAATACTCCCACCCAACTTGGTGTCGTCTGCAAATTTGCTGAGGGTGCATTCGATCCCCTCGTCCAGATCATTGATAAAGGTGTTGAAGAGAACCGGCCCCGGTACCGAACCCTGCAGGACACCACTCATGACCAGCCGCCAGCAGGATTTAACTCCATTCACCACCATCCTATACCTCTCTGCCCCTTTAGATCCAGGCCTGCATCATGTTCCTTCACATTTCGTCATTTCTTGGAGCAAAACCTCTGGAGCAGGGCTTCAGCCAGTGGCAGATAATCCCAACGGCAGGTTAAGAGCTTTTTGAGATGGACCTCACAAGGGGCACCCTCAGAGAAGGTGGGACTTCTGCCTGCCCATATCCCAGTTTGGAGAGGATCAGAGAGGGAGCTGTAACATGCATTTGACACTGCAAGTTCTAGGTTACTTTGGGAGACAAACAAACATTTATTTAAGGACTCAGACAAGGAAGAAGATAAAAAAGCCCCATGGAAGTGCAGGCACACCTCCCTGGCAGTCTCTGAGTCTTGCATCATTTGCAGCTCTTTCAAATGGTTTTCAGAGCCAGGTTTTCATTCCCTGACTGAGAGCGGGGCTGGTTTAACTGAAAGCTTAAGCTGCTCAGTGTAAACAGGCATCCATCCTGGGAAACTGGAGCCAGGACAGTGAAAGCTTGTCAGAGAACATAACAAATGTAACTACAGGCTTTCCTAATTCTGCTGGCTCTAATAAGCCTATCCAGCTCCTCTCCATCCTGGGATCTACTGTCCCCTTGTTCCTGGATGGTCTTGTAGAAAAAGGACTCTTTAAAGAAGGAGGGTCTGCAAAGAAGTTTCTCCTTGCAAAATCAGGGCATGAAAGTCATTGTTTCTTGTTAGGATGATTGCTGTGAAGGGTCTTTGGGCCAAAAATCAGCATGACTCAGAGGCTGCTCTGGCTGAGGAGGACCTTGCCCTGTGAGTAATGCTGCTGAGAGCAGAAGGGGAAGGTTCAGACTATATCAGGTGCTGGTGGATAGTGAAGTGATGTAGATTAGTTTGGAAATGAGGAATTCACAGGTTGATGGTGGCAAAGATCAATGAATGCATCATCCAATAGGAGCTGATCCATAAAATGAGCTGCCACTGCTCAGGAGAGAGGCTGTGCTGGAGCCTCCCAAAGAGACAGTGATAAATGGAGCAGACATCCCACTGGTCTGTGTTATCAACAACAAATGCTTTGACCCTCTCTGCTTTTGGCCAAAGGGTGCTGGTGTAAGAGAGAACTCTCTCATGGCCATAATGGAGCTATACTGGTCTATACCGGCTAAGACCCACACAATTCCTGGGTGGTTGATATACGGGGTGGAAAGAGGAGATGGTTCTCCCGGCTGGAGAAAAGCTGCTGAAAACTTTTTCAAAGCAAATAAGATTGATGGACAAAATAAGGAGAGTGGGAGAATGAAGAAGAGATGTGGGGCTTGTGGAGAGAAGACTTTCCCTAGGCTCTCAGACAAGCCCAGCCACATGTGAATAAGTGCTTGTAGGGGAATGGTGCCCAAAGGGGAGCAACACATGGTGGCTGAGATAGGTGTTGATGGACACTTGTGATCCAGCTGTGATGAAGCTTTCTACAAATGCATGAAGAATCTTGAAGGAGGCCACTCTAGTGCCACAGGCTCCTTTGGAAATCTCAGTCTTTCTGAACAGACCAATGTCATGCCCAGTCCTATAGGGTACAGAGGAAAGGGTTAACATCTCCTAAAATCCTGTTGTTTTGGGAACAACAGAAAATCTGAAAGCAGGTCAGTACCTCAGCTGCTTCTGAATTCTCATTAATTTGCGTTCCCCTCTCATTTATTAATGGGCTGACTCACACTGTATTTGCTTTCCCTTTGCTGCAATTTGCAAAATTCCTTCTTATTCCCAGTAGCCCTCTTGGCAGTGTTATTTTTCTCTGTTTTTCCCTGGCCTTTATCATTTCCTTGCAGGTCTTAGCTGAGTTTGCATATTCTTGCTCTGTACCCCTGCCTATTTCTTTTCAGCCTTTTTCTTTTCATCTTCAGGCCTCCTAGAGCATCCCTTGAGGCTATCTCAGAGTCTCTGGAAGCACTTGGGAATATCCTGCCACCCACTGTGCCCACGAAGAGGATTTTAATAGCTCCCTTGGCTCTTCATTCCCTTTTTCCTTCCAATCCCATGCGGGGACCCAGATGGCCTCCCAAAATCTTGGAAGCTCCCAGGGCTTGGAGCAACCCAGTTTTCCAGAGAGGGAACCACAGATCCCAGTAGGCACTAGGTCCTGTGGAGATGCTGCTCTGCTCTTTGCCGCTGTCTACTCCCAAATGATTTGTGAGGTAGTTATTACAGTGGACAGCCTGGCTTCTTCTCTGCTCCAGCCAACGCTTACCATCTTGCTCTGCCTGTGGTGGAGCCAAATCGTCTCCAACCCAAGAGTCAGGCCACCTGTTATAGATGGCCCAAGACTGTGGTCCCTGCACCATCACACGTCCTTTTCTCCCTTTGTTTGGCTCAGTCCAGGTTCTGCACCCACAGAGAGCAAGAGGACTGTGCGAACACATTGGGCAGCACTGTTTTGAGCCCACCAGTAGTGTCTGCGTGGCTCTATGAGCCTTTTGGGTCTCTATACTTTTGTTTTCCCAGGCGCTGGAAAGTGCAGCGTGCCTCTCGGTTTCTCACAGCAGGGCTTCACCCTTTGGTGCAGCCAACTGGGCAACGGGTGTGTTTTTGTGGGTGCCAGCCTTGCCAGGGCTCCCCGGGTGCTCCCCTTGTCCTTCCCCAAATTTGCCCACAAGAGGGAGGCAGCGACTTGCGGTGTCCACTCCCATGGTGCGTGGGTTTTGCGGGGTCCCAGCCACGATGCTTGGGCTGCGTGGGGGGCCGTGGGCTGCGTGGGGGCTGTACCTGCCCTGCACCGCACCCCTGAACTGCTGGCACCCAGGTACCTCCATGGGATGGCCACCAGTGGGTGGCTGGGGCTCATCTCACCCTGTGTGGGGAGAGCATCGTCTTGCCTTTCTGGCTTTTTTTTTTGTGTGTGTGTGTGTGTGTCTCAAAACATGGAAAGATGTTGTTGGTGTTCATTTTTTTGACCTGAGTGAGATTTCTGTCCTCTTCCAGGGCTGGGTGAGACCTGTCATGGTGCTGTTGCCCATTAGCAGAAGACTGCCCGTGACACAGTAGTTGCTGGCAGAAGACAGGGGCTGGAGGGTACTGTCCTTGACAATCCTTTTCCGTATCTCTCCAAACCATCAGGTCTTGCAGCAGAGCAAAGGAGCCCAAAGGGAAAGGCTCTCTGAGAGACTCTGTGGAATATTTACCAAGACGATTCTTGGAAACTGATGCCTTTCTATGGATCTGGGGAAGGCAAAAAAGTCCTATAGGTGCAGGGACTCCCCTCAGCGGTCCTGGATCCAACGCAATAGCCCTGTTTCCAAAACAGCTCTCCTAGCAGCCTGCCTGCCTTGGAATACTCCTGGGACCTAGTTGCAGTCAGCCAGACTCCAGTTACAGCTTAGTCCGTGAAGCTGGCCAAGAACTTTCCTACATGGGGAGATGTTGAGGTAGGGTGGTTAGCCCTGGCCAACTCAGGTGGACGAGAGGTTTGTTCTGATATCAAAATAACAGGTTCATCACACATGATTTACTCCAGTGCTGCCTGGATGACTCCAAACATAAGCATGTTCCTGTGGGAAGTTCAAGGGAAGTTGATAGCGGCCGGGAATTTCTGTCTCAGGCCCTGGGCCTTTCCATTTCCCAAGAGATGCCCTGCTTCTTAGTCTGGACTCATGCAGTCGTGATGCCCTCCTGGCTAACAAGGGCAGAGTTGAGGCTTGAAGCTGATGTAAGACAAGCCATCCCAGATCATGCCTCCTGGCAAGCAGTGGGCTCTGGGGTCACCTCACCCCATAGAAGCAGTTCATTCTTCCATGCAAAGTGGCCTCGCTCCAGCAAGGGCATGGGGATTGCTTGCCACAGAGAGCTGTAACTTCTACAAAGGCTTCCTTTCTCCAAACTGCGACACAATTGTTGGAGTTAAATAAATCTGTCATGCACAAAGCAAACTGCGTTAAACAGCGTCCTCTCCCACTCCAGTCAGATAAAAGCTGGGCCTTTTGGAAAGTGTTTAAAAAACATTTTTCATTCCCTTGTGTTCACTCTTCCCTTCTGTTGCATCCCCACTGCACTCACTCATTCAGGAGCCTGCACAAGGACTTGAATTTCTAATAGGAACAAAAAAAAAGCAGAAGGGGAATAAACCCAGTGTTAAAACCCATTCAGGGCTTCTATTATTTGGGACCAAAAGGGGAAGGTCCCTTGCAGGTCACTTTCAAATGTGTCTGTCTAGAGGCAAAGAGATTCAAAGTGCATTTATCATCCTTCTTATTCACCCTCTTTGTTGTCCACAGCAACCCAGGGATTTTTTTCCTGCCCTGTGATGCGGTGATTGCTACAAACCTGGCGGGGCTCAGCCACCATGTGAGGAAGGAGGGCCCTACTCTGCCTCACACATCAGCAGCACAGCTGTGAGCTGCACACACCACTGTCACAGCATTGGTGGTGACACGCAAAGTGGAAGGTGCCCGGGACAACTTGTCCCAAACCTCAGCTGGGCTGGAGGACAGCGAAACCCAGGCTGTGGTGGGAGCAGCCAGCTGGAACCCTTTATGCATAGTAATTCACCAGAAATGGGGTTTCAGCAGGACCAAAAGGAGCTGTTCAGGTTTCAGTCATTTGGATGTGTGTGAAAGTGTCAGCATAGTCCTGCTGGATGTTTCCAAGGCAAAATGTCTCATTTCAGAAGTGCTGGAGTATTTCATTAGACAGCCTTGAAACAAAATTCCTTTCCTATTTTCATAGGGCATTTTTATTTAAAGGCTGACCCAAGGCTTTATGAGGCTAATATGAGGCTAAGCAAAAACAGTGGGTAGCCCAAAGGAAAGGGTCAGGGGGACAGATGACTCCAGAGAAACCCCTTGTAATAGTTTTGGTCCCTAGGCTTGGTCCCCAGCCCCAGGGACCCTGTCCCAGACATAGGCTGAACATGGGGAGAAACCACTGGTGCAGCAGATCAGCAGAGTGATGCCAAACTTTAGGCCTGAAGGGATGACAAGGAATAGGCAAAGAGGGAGCTGTGGGAAATGGCATGGATGGGGGAGAGAAAAAGGTAGGGGCAGCATGTGGGTGATGGCAAAGGAATAAAAGTGGGAGAGGAAGATCTTCTGCTGGGCTTTTGGTGGTGCAAAGGAGGACATGGTGAGAGAGGAACAGGCAGCCCAGAGTAAGGCAAACTGAGGCATGACTGAGGCATGAGTTGGAAGAAAGGCTGGAAGCTTTAGAGCTTGCTCTCTCTTACCCTGGGGAGTTTTGCTATGAAAAGGAGCTCATTGCCCATCCAGGGGTGAGGTCCATGAAGGTCCATGAAGCTCGTTGAGCTTCACTGAGGTTCAGGAGAGAAGTTCAGTGTTGGGCAGACTGTGGAGGGAGCAGGCCAGCCAGGATGCATGACCCAGAGCCTGGGGAGTGAGTGGCCATGTCCCTGGTGGGTTACTGAGACAGGCAGGACCCACATGTGTCAGTGAGACAGAGAAGGAGTCATGGGGTGGTCTACTCCTATGGCTCAACGTCTCCATGTCCTTGTACCCTCCAGGACTCTGATGTGGGAGGGGATTTCTCTCCTGTCTCCACATCTGGCTGGTGGTTGCTTGGCCATCTTTCCTCTCCCACTCGGAACAGTCTGGCCTCCTGTCTTACCCCCATGGCATCCCTTTGCAGCCTTGTGTCCCTTCACAGACTGTGTGGAGCTGCTCTTCTCACCAAGGCCAACATTGTCATCTGTCAGTCAATGTGGTGTCACCTCAGCTCCGGATCCCACCTGGTGCCTTTTAGGTCCCCCCATCTCTTTCCAAACAGGTGGCTATGAATTAATGAGGTCTAGGGATCGTTAGAGAGTTATAAATATCTTCTGAGATGATGAATTTTAATCAGGATCCTATAACATGCACAAGATGAAATCAGGAATGAGAATGATGGCCCCCCAATGGATCTTCATTAACAATTTAAATGATTGAGGTCTTAATTAAAGGCCTCAGGACTTAGCTGAGGGATTACAGATTGCCAAGGGGGAGAAATCAAAGACTTCAAACCCCCTTTTTTGGAGAAGGTAACGAGCTTTGAAATTAGATTTAAAAAAAAAAAAAAAAGAACAAGGCTTTGCTGTTTTATCTGGCTTCTTCACTCATTTAAACGATGCTCAGATTTTGAAATGTGTAACCTTGGCTTGACAGCCCCCCCATCACGTGCAGGTCCCCACACAGCTCCGGTCACTGTCTCACCTCCATGTCCCCCTGAACACTGACCCTTGGGCACAGACGGCAGGAGGTTACCCCTCTTCCCCTTAGGGAATCCCCCAGGGACTCCTGATTCCAGGGGAGATGTCTGCAGGGAGACACTGAGATGAGCCCAATCTCTGTCAGCTTTACACCTCCCTCCTTGCTTAGCTGCTCTGAAATACTTTTCCTAGAGGAAAATACTGCATATGTTCAGCTTGTGTTTGTGAAGAGTTTCAGGATGCACAAAACCAGATTTTTTTGACAGTTATAGTATTTTTTCATGCTCAACCCCAGGCCTGTTGCCTATGGTACACACGCCTTCAGACAGAGGTCTTCCCTCCGAGGCAAGCATTGATCTTTTCTGCAACACCCAACCCAGAAATTGCCCTCCTTCCTGGGATGGAGGTACTCTCTTGTCTCTGTTCCTCCCTGCCAACACAACTCCACCTTGTCCAGACAGCCCCTTGAGCAACGGCTCCTGAGGCTGAATTACCTGTTTTTTAGGGTGATATCTGAAAAGTGGTCTGTGCAGTCTGCTTTGGAGCAAAGATAAAGGGCACTATAAAACCTGCAAAAGCCCCTGAACTAACATGCTGAGTCTCACCCTGGGGTCCAAGTCAGAGAGCTGCTGTGGCTCCAGCACAATGATGAAACTGTGGCTGAGAGCTTTGAGCAGCTGCAAGATGGGGCATCCTCACCCCAGAGGGGGAGCTGGGAGCCCACCACACCTCCATGGACATGGTGCCTCCAGGCTCAGCCAGCTCTGCACGGCTCCTTCAGGACCCAGGGGTGACAGCAGATGAACATGGGGTCCTGCAGAGCTTGAGGTATGAGGGAGGAAGGATGGGATGTAGTAGGGCCATGCACGGGCTCTGGCAGAGCCTTTCAATGGAGTGGGGCTGGGTACCAACCTGGGCCAATGCACAGGGGGCTTGGCCCTGAGGGAGGGGTGTCGGGGTGCTGTGAGTCCTCCCTCTGTCTCGGACTCTCATAAGAGAGCTCAGCGTGGGGTGCATGATCCTAAACACAGTGCCCACGTTCTTCTGCCCTCACTCCCTATCTCAAAGGTACCACAGCCCCAGCATCTTGGCTTGCACAGCTTCAGGGACTCTGACTCCTCTCAGGGGCCAAAGGACCATCACTGACTTCCAAACTGTGTCCCTTGGGAAGGAGAATTGGGTTGTGAGAAGAACAGGCAAAACCCTGGTGTCCTGAGATGATGAGCCACAAAAAGTAAGTCAGTCCTTCCAGGGCTCGGGGCACTGAGTAAAGGGGCTGCTTCGCCTCCTGTGCCTGCTCCTCCTTCTTCTGCATCCTTGCCCTTGCCCCAGTGATGTGCTGCCCAGGGCACCAGGACATGGGGCTGGCTTGCCCCTATCATCAGCCCCTCCCTCCTCCTTCACCTCCTCTCCTGGTGAGCCCCAGGCTCCACAATCAGCTGATAAATAGTCCCCACAGCAGGCAGGGACACCGGGGTGGCTGATTTGTCCTCTCCATGCTTGGTGCACTGAGGACTCCTCACCACCGAGCCATGTCTCCAGACAGGCACTTGGATTTCTGCAGAGACAGGAGAGGCAGCTGGACTGTTACCTGCCTCAGACAGCGAAGATCTGGCAGGAGGCTCCTTGCTCATCCCCTCATTGGAGACTGCTGAGGATCTGGGGATTGTGGACACCTCCTCTGCAGTGTAACAGGTGAGAAGGCCACCCAGCAGCTTTGGGTCTGCATAAGGTGGAGGCTTGTCTCCCTTCCATTGCTGCCCAACCAGGTGCTGGGACAGAGACATTGTCTCAAGATTAGGGCTGGTATTGTTGTGCAAAAAGCCCTGGAGATACTGGGGAGGAAGCTTCTCCTGGATACAGTGAGAGGGGGATGAATGGGGTTGGGGACAGGATGGATGGGAAATAGTGGCCTCTCCTAGCCACTGAAAGTTGATGTTTTTATCACCCTCAAGGTGGCAGGGGATTTCCAAACTCAAGGAGACCAGACCCAAAGAGGTGATGTCCAAAGATGAGGACAAGTGGGATGGTGAGGGCTGAGACCTGGCACCAGGCAACATTAATGGAGATGTTGATGGTTTTCAAGGGAATCGCCCCTGTTATCTTCCTCCTCTTGCTCATCTGTTCAAGGTTTGATGACCATATGCCCTTGTGAGATTTTTGGAAGGGGCACCAATCCCCTGTCTGAACAGGCAAGCTATCTATGCAAGGTGTGGGGTTCAGGATGATGGTCCTTGTGGAAACCCTCGATGGGCCACAGGAGATGCCTGCAAACAGGGTGTAACCCCTGGAAGACACTACCAGAGGGGGCAGCCCAGCTGGGGCCTGGAAGGGGGACAACCCAGACCCACCTCCGCCTTTTTCATGCTCCTCATTGCTGAGGTCATGCATCCCCTAAAACAACACCTCATCCATCCAGTTGTGATGCTGGCCCCCTGTGCACCTTCAGGAGCTGGGGGTATCTTGCCCAACCCCAGGTGCTGCCTATGCTTCTCCTGCTGCAGAGACCTGGCTGGAGCAGTGTCTGTGGTGAACCCACTGCCGCCTGCACCGACCCCATCGCCATCCCCACAACCCGAGGTGCGAGGGTGACTTCACCAGCTGCCCGGGGCTGGCTCAGGAGGGGCAGCAGCTGTGGGTCTGGCAGGGACTTACACCTATCACTCTGTAACTTCTGACGGAGGCTGGATTTGCTGAAATGTTCGCTGGATTTTTTCTAGCCTGCTGGGGCCCATAAATCTGGCTGTGCAGAGGCCACTCCTGCTCCTTCCCCTCGGTGAGCGGGGCTGGTATTTTTCTTGGAGGGTGAGACTGGTTGCAACCCTTCCTACAGCACCTGCCTCTCCACCTCGAGCCACATTCCTGAGTGGTGGTGGAGAATGAGTCCGTCTCTGCCAACCAGGGATGCTGTGGCCTCTGAGCTGGCCCTGCTTCCCCCAGCTCAGCTGTGAGGAGGTGATGGCCTTCTCCCTGCTCCCACAGAAGCCCCTTTTCTCCATCCATCAATCTGCTTCAGAGCTGGAGAGCCTGGATGAGCGTGTGTTAGGGGCAGGACTCTGAAGGCCATCTCTGATGGCTTCTTCTTGCACAGAGGGACCAGAAACACCTTATGGTTGCTGAGCATCCTGTTCAGCGTTGATTCCTGGGGGACTACACGGGCTTAGCTGGGGGTTTGGGGTGGAGCATGACTCCAGGGCATTTCATGGGACTCTCCTCCCTCTATTGGCATGGTTCTCCCTGTGCTTCTCCTTTGGAGCTCAGGAGATCTTGTTGCTGGCATGGGAGTTCCCAGATCCCAAGAAACAAACAGGGATTCCCAGCATGGGGGATCTCTCCCCCCTGCATAGGACATCTCACAATCTCCAGGTGAGTAGATCACCAGCTGCAGAGCTGATGGAGAATCACATTAGGCGAGGAACGGGGTGTGACAACCCTGGGCATGCCCATCATTTAACATTTCTCTCCCAGACCGGGATCTGCAACATCTCGGCTGCCTGGGATGTGCGAAGGAAAGCGTGTGCATGTATGAGGGGGCTGTGGAAGGCAGCCCTGGGCAGCGTGTGGAAAGGCAGCACCGAGCGCTCTTCCTTCGCCGGGATCCTGTTACACGCCTCCCTGTAATTAGCCGCTGGCTTTCCTTGCCAAATGAGCAATCGTTTCTGTAATCTGCCAGAGCAGAGTTATGGGCATGTCAGGCTGGCACAGGGGGGCTGTAAAACCCGACCTGCCTGACCCGCAGCCATCATTTGTCAAAAGGAATCCACCTGGTCAGAGAAAAAGGGATTTATTTGCTTCTTCCTCCATCCCATTCTCACAGGCAGAATGTTGGCTCCCTGGGGAGTCCCCAGCCCTGCTGCCACAAAAAGCCGCCATTTGTGCCTTGTTCAGCTCTCTTCCCCAGTACTTCTAACCCAGCATCACACTCCACACAGGCATCCTAAAAATCCACACTTTCTGGTCCCGGAAAAGTCCTGCACTTGTCCCCAATAGCACAGGGACAAATTAGGAGAGTTTTGTGGTAGCTTCAAATGGCTCTGTTGCTCTCCAGGCCTGCTCTGTGTGGAGACGGGGTGCCTCTGTGGTGTTTGCCGAGGTGAACACTCCGTGCTTTCCCCAAATCTTTTTTGCTCTGTGTTTCCAGGAATGTTTCACAGGAGATGTCCAAAATGCAGCTGCAGCCAAGGTTCACCTCCAGCAGCACGGCTTTTCTAGTGACCATCACCTGGCCCCAGGTCATACAATGGCCCCACAAGGAAATACCTTGTTCCCCAACCCCTCCTGTAAGATATCTTACAAACAGATCAAGGACTTGGGGTGAAACTTCATTCAAATTTGAAAGCGCATTCCCTTGAGCTGCCAAATTTGGCCTGAAAGATTCAGCCAACCAGGTTCTCCTGGTGCACTGTGGAGACCTGATGAGACCTTCCAGCTCCTGTCATCTTCTGCCCACATCTGTTCCCCCTGTACCTGACCCCATCACACCAGCAGCACCGGGCCACCTTTGCTGTGTGCCGGGTTGGATGCCCAGTGCATGACAGCATCTTGTCTCATGGTAGGTGACTCATTTGGGACCTGCCCCAAGTCCCACTCTAAGATTTCTGCTCCAGCCACATTATTAGCTCCCAGCCTTGACAATGGGCTCGTTAGCCTCAGCTTACTCATGAAGCATCTTTCTTCTGTAGTCTCTGATTAAAAACATCTTTCTGTTTCATCTTTATGGGAAGTACAGCACTTACTGCTGGGCTGCAGCTTCGTTTAACCTCTTTGGCCTAACTTAGCCAAAAATATCTAAACACAGCAGGTTTTCAGAATTATAGCTACCTCCCAACTGTCTCGTCTGGATGTGGAGTGACACTCTGCCAAGTGCTGGTTGCTTGCCCCCCAGGAGATCCCACTTCTCCAGGTGCTGCCAGCACCCTCCAGGGGTGCTCTTTTGACTCCAGGAACCTTTTATGGTTCAGTAGTCATGAAGTTTGAATCCAACAAAAGTGTGAAGAGGCTGATGTGTATTCATGGTGTACCCGATCTTCTTGGGTACCCTACACCTCAACATCTGCAGTTGCCCCAAAACTGTGTCTCACCTGAGGTCAGCTTGGCCAAAGGCCACAAAAACTGCCTTACTTCAACACTGGGCGATGGTGACACTGCTCAGTTTGTGCATGGGAGTCTACTGGTCATAGAAGTTGGCCTTAACCAGAAGACTGGTTTAGTAGGCTGCTGGCATCAGAGGAAAGTCCTAGGAAAGGCCTCACATAGAACTTACACAGCTCCCCGCGGAGCTTCCTTGTCAGAGAGAAGCAAAACCAAGGATGTCAGACCTTTGCTTGGGGAAGTCAAGTGAGAACCTGTGTGCTGGAGAGGTGCTCCAAAGGAATGAAGCCCTTCCTGATCAAAAGAGAAAGCACCTGTCCCCAGACCAAGTGAAGAAGGTTCTCTCCATCTCTCGTCAGTCTCCTCATGGTCTAGCGGATGTTGCTGAGACCAGAGGAGAGACAGTTCCAGCAATGTCCTGGCTCTGGTAGTTCTTACTGTGTCCTAGCACAATGTGCTGCCAACCTGAGCTGAGCCCCACATTTCACATCCCACAGGGCACGCAGGTGCCTCAATCTGCTCCTGGAGCTGAGACCTCCCATTGGGTTTTGCCTGGCAGATCAGTGCAAGGTGGAAGGTCTGCAGGAGAAAGCTTCATCTCATGTTCAGCCCCAGCTGGATGACCATCAGGCCAAGGCAGAGGAGCTGCAGGTGAGTGTGTGTGTGCAGGATACTGAGGCTGGAAGGGCAGGTTTGAAGGGGCTGGGTCACAGCGTGCCCCCACGTTGGTGTGTCACAGCAGCTGGAAGTGCTGCCTGGTGTTTGCTTCCTTTTATTCACCTCTTTCAGATTCAAAGAAACAGCTGAAAGCTCTGAAAACAGTGACTTTAGAAGGGAAAAAACACACTCAGAAACTGAAGAGATCAAGAGAGCTTCGAAGGCTTTATATTCCAAGAATCTGGGATTATTTTTGGGAAGGCAAGTGGGGCAGAGTAATGAAAGGCAGCAGATAGCCTCTGCCTCTGATCCTGTTGGGCTGTGGGTGCTCTAAGGCCAGCTTGACTCAGATTCAGTTGGGCAGATCCCAGGCAGAGGAGAGCCAAGACTTGGATTTATTTCTGCAGTTTCCCATTATCCAAATGTCCTGCTGGAACAGCACCAAAAGGCAGAGCCGGGAGTTTTGTAACACTATTTTCAACTGCAGTGCATGGTGCTTGCACATCCTGCAATCAGAGTGGGCTTCCCGGGGCAGTCAAAGGGCCAGATGAGGCCAAAGGCATATTACCTCTCCTACAGCAACCCAGATACTCAGCTATTCAGATCTAAGATAAAGAGAAGTTCCCCAATGGTGTCACTGAGAGGTGAGAGAGGGGATGATACAGTGGGATGCCAGCCCCGGAGGAGGGGATGTGTCCCAGCTTCATTGCTCTTTCGTGGGGTATATGCTCAGATCATGCAGGGCAATTCATACCTCTGCCCTGGCCCTGGCTGCAACTTTGCCCTTCATCTCTGAAAGCTCTTCCTCCTCTCTCCAAAAGTATTTGTCCAGCAGGGAGCCAGAGTCTAGCTACGGCTATGAAACCGGGCAAATCACCACCCATGGTGCCCATGCTGCAGTGAGGGACACTGGAAACATTACACTTTGGGGCAAACCAAGTCATGGTGGGCAGTAAAGAATTAGCTCCCACCAGGAGGTGAGCTCAAGGCAGAGATGTCATCTGTTCCACTAATGCTGTTGGTTTTCCTGTAAAACTCCAGCATGGCTCAGTGCAGGGACCCCTTTCTGCTGGATGCACACCCAGCTACTCTACATAACCCTGCTGGCCTGGCTGGGAGGTGGGGAAAAAAAATCACCTTGCTGGCCAGGAAAAGCCCAGATATGTTTTCCTGCAATGTTTTCAGGTAGATGAACTAGGTAGCAGCTGCCCTCCAAGGAGAACATTTTAGCATGTGCACAAAACAATGCTGTCTGCAGTCAAGGGGTTTCTCTGTAAAGGGCTGTGAGGTGGCAAAAAGCGGCAACTCGGTGGGTTTCTGCACGTAGCACCTCACTCTTTAAGAACGTGACACTGATTTGGAGAAATAACTGTTTAAAACCAATTGCCCCCCCCCCCCCCCCCCCCCGCCCCGAGCTCTAATGCACTTCAGCAAAGCATCCATCATCCACATGAGGAGAAGGCATCCGAGCTCGGCCGGTCCAAGGGAGGTGGGTGACTCACCCCTGCCCAGCAGCAGCCTGCTGCCTGCTCCCCTGGCTGGGAGGCTGCTCCCACTCCAGTCAGAGCCATTCACCTCCCTGGTTGCACAATCCTGCTGGGCAGCCCAGGCAGATGGGTTGCAAAACACGAAGCTCCCCACGTCTGTCACACTGGCGACTCATCCCAGAGCCAGCCGTGGAGCTCATCTGCCAGGGGCACCAGGCTTTCCCAAAAGCACAGATGAAGATGCCACTAAACAGGGTTTTCACAAGCAGTAAATTGGGAAAGTCCGTATTTTCTATTGAAACTGGGCAAGAAAATCATAGAATCATAGAATCACCCAGGTTGGAAAAGACCCGTGGGATCATGGAGTCCAACCATAAAAAGCAGCTACTGCAGTGCCCCCAGTATTGCAAACCTCAAGACGTGTGCAAGGTGCTGGCTGCTGGCAGGGAGAAGGAGGGATGGGGATGGAGGAGGGATCGTTTTTCTTTTTCCAATACATTTTTCATTAATAAAGCACCTGCGGGGTCCATGTCAGGCCCCTCTGCCGTGGGGAGCAGGGGCAGTACCACGCTGGGTGGTTGTGCCGACCCCTGACACCAGGCAGGGCTGTCCTAATCGAATGTGGTCAGAAGTAATCCCACACAATTATTCTGAACAAGCACTATTTTCCTTGGAAATAAAGACCCTTCTTTCAAAATATCTCATTTTTATGAAATATTGTTTTTCTGCTGCCAAGTTTGATTGGGATTTTTTCCAAAAATTATGATTTTTTAAATTCTCTCTCCTTTTTTTTTTTTTTTTAAATCTGAAACTCTCCCAAAAAACTCCATCAGAGAGAACAGAAAGAGTGTGGAGAGAATGTCTTCTGATAGCTCGACACTGCACCCAGATGCTGTGCGATGAGTAACGTGAGTTTATTAACAAAGAGCCACACACTTGCTCTTGCTGCAGACTCTGACTGCAGATCTGGTGCGAGATGCAAAGGCAGGAGACTAGAACCTGAAATTGTTCAAACCCCTTCTGATTACTGCTAGGAAGCTAAGTCCTCAGAAATTCTGGGAAAGGACAATATCTAAGCTATGTGTGTTGGGTCAGGGAGGCTGACAGCCTGCACACAGCTCTCCCTCAATTTGCACTAATTTCTGCAGTGTCCCTGAGATACTCAGGAAATGTTTCTCTTTCTTTCATCTCTGAGGACTGGATGTGTCTCTGCTCCTTGCTCTCCCCAGAAGCTTCTTCCCCAGCTTTTCCCAGATCACAGCCCCAGTCCCAGATTTCTCCTGCCTGCATCTCCCTCGGCTGTGCAACCATCTCCCCCTGCTTAGGGCAGTGCCTGGTTTGCACCAGGGAGGTGCAATTTCATCCACCCTCTGGAGCAGTTTTCCTCCCTGGAAAGATCTGAAGAATAAGTTGCAAAGAAGCAACTCACAACCAAACCACACAGCCATGGGGCAGAAGAAGGGCCCGTACGTGTTGCCACGTTGCCCACTAATGCGAAACTAGGATAGTCCTGCTCATAAAGAGCACAGAGGAAAGTGAAGAGGAAGAAGCCATAAAGTGCTGGGTCAGGGGAGGAGATCGAATGCTGGGAAGATGAAGGGTCCTTCCCCGGGTATCTCCTCACCCCAGGGAGATGGTGGAAGAGGAGAAACTTCTCACGTGGTTCCAGCTACTGGCAGAGGACAGCATGCCACTTTGTGCTCAAGCATGCGACATACAGCCAGTAATGCTGTAACAGAGTGGTGGAGAAACACATGGAAAAAACAAAATCCAGCAGAGTCAAATTGTCAGCACCCACCACAACACGTTCAGAGCTCTTGACCAACATACTGAAATTGGGTTAGGAGTATCCTCCAGAAAAGGAAAGTAGGAAAACCTCTTTCTCCCAGGCTCCCCCCTCTCCTGCTCAGGAAGGGGGGATTGTTACTCTGGTGTGGGATAGCTTTTGCAATCACAGTGGCTTTTCCAACCACATGACAATGGCCAGAGTCTTTCTGTCATAAAAACTGCCAGCCTATGCTTTAAATGGCATAGTTTGCAGGCTGAGCTTTAAAGCTCCTTGACTAGTCATTACAAAGTTTCCTAGAAAATTTTAGCATGTGAGCATGTTGTTGGCATCTAATACCAATAAACGAGCCTTGGTGCTGTTGCTTTCCATCCCCAGCACTGAAAGTGAGAACATCAGAGGTTTCTCTTTCTTGTGAAAATCCCATACGCCAGCCAGGTAATTAATTTTCTGCTTTTGAGGAGAGCTTAGTCTGGCAAGGAGTTCAAGGCAGGAGCATTAGCAGAGCTCAGCTCCCGCTGAACCCCGGGAGAGATGGATGTGCCTTCTCCGAGGGGTCCACTTGGCTGGAAGGCAGCTAGTGAAAGAAAAATAGGCTTCCTAACAGGAATCACATCCTGAGTCATTATTTTCAGATACTTGAGTGTCAGCCAAGGACATACAGTGAGTGTGTCCCAGCATGAGCCCTGTTGATTTTATTTTCCACCATGCATGGGGCTGCTGCCTTTCCTGGGCTTTGTGTGGTTGACCCAGCTCTGCCTGACTTCTCACCAGGAGAACTTCTTGGTGCCATCCTGCACCAAGCAGGGCCCAGGGCCTATCTCAGAAACCTGACATAATGAGGAGGTGTTGTTGCATCCCAGGGCAACAGCATTCCATCATTTCCCCATCCAGTAGGCGATGTGTTGGGGTTTCACCATGGGGTTTCCACGTGGGATGTTCTCTGAGCAGGGACAGCTCTGGTTACTCAGGGACCTGGAGGCTTTTCCGAGTGCTTCTACAAACCAGACAGCCTATTGCATAAATTGCAGCAGATGTTTCCACCTTCTCCTGTCCACAGCTGCTTCAGGAGGTGCTATGGGGAGGCCAAGGTATTGTTTCTGCCCCTTCTCGTTGTTGCAGTAGTTGTCCTAAGGGAGCAGGGCAACAGTTTTCTCCACGTGCTGGGATCGGTGACCTGCAGGTCTGTGCGAGGTGATCTGATGAAAGAAAACCACACATTTTGCCAAGTCTTTTTTGCACCGTTTGCTCTTCATTGACAACTGCCGACTGTGCCCCAACCAGTTCCCCCGTGCAGGTGGGCAGCAGGTCACCGTGGAGGTGTTCCTGCACCCTGAGATCAAGAGCTGGTGGTGGCCTCTGTGCAAATCCAGGTATTGCTCCCAGGTCAGCTGGGCTAAATCGGCCAGTTGGTTATGAGGTTTTGACTGGGTTCCTTTCACATCTCCAGTCTCTGAGCCAGGCCAGCTCTTGGCCCTGGGAGGTATGAGCACCATCCACCCCCCAGGACCTCGTACCCTGAGTTGGGTGCCCGGTGCATGATCCAGGATGGGTCCCTTGTTCCGGCTTGGACCTTTGAAGCTGCTGCCAAAGAGAGTGCACACATGGTTGTTATGGTCCAATGCAATCATGTGGCACGTCACCTTGGGGACAGATGCGCGTCTCCAAGGAGTGACACATCATCCCTCCATGCTCCTTGTCCCCGGTGTCCCTTCCTTTGACCCATCCTGCTGAGCCCAAAGAGCAGAAAATGACTGGGCAGCGGCTTTGTTGCATTTTTGCAGGGGCTGGGGATCCCCTCCCCCTGCGGCCGCTGCTGTATATAAGTGTTTTATTGTTTGCCTGTTGAGGTGTGAATGAAGTAATGGGCTTTCTCCGTCACCTCATCTGTCTCCGGCTGACAGCTTTGCTTAGACACATTGTGCTGTTCTGTATAAACCCTGTCACCTTGCCATCTCCAAACAGACAGCTTCCTCTGGGAAACTGTAATCAAGCTCTCCTGAGCACTCAGCTAGCACTGTCCACGGCTCGTAAATCATGGTGGCTTTCCTGGAAAATCGCGCGAGGAGACAGACGGACCGACACACACGCACCCGGCCGTGGGGTCCCAGGGCTCCCGGGCAGGCAGGACCATGGGCTGGCCATGGGCAGCGAGGCTTTCCGGGAAGGAGAGAGCCTTTGGCCGCTGACATGAGCGTGCCTGGCTGGGGCGTGAGGACCTCAGTGAGGTGAGGACATGTTTCTGCTGACCCCAGCGCTGCACCAGCCACAGCATCTCTGATATGTCTGAGGTTGGAGGCGCTTGTTTCAGGACCTGGGGGCTGACCCAGTGGCAGTGGGGATGCTCACTGAGAGGCATTATAGATCTCTGTGACCAGCCATCAGATGGGCAACACTTTTCCCTCTCCAGTGCTGAAGTCTGCTCTGATATCAAGTCACCGTCTCATGTTGCCAGAGCAAGATTGTGAATGTGGCTGGGTTGCTGGTCCTGAGCGCTTAGCTCTCTCAGGATGGTGCTGGTCACTCCTCAAGCCCCTGTGCTGGAACAAGCATCCCCTGTGAAGTGGGAAGGGAGGAAGCACCAGACCTGCAAGAACCAGCTGCCTGGGGTCATGGCTCTGCTCCTCCACGCCATGATGCTCGACAAGTCCCAGCATCAAACTGTTCGGTTCGTGCATTGCCCCAGGCCCCCTGGCAAGATGCCTCTGCCCGGGACCTGCCAGTCCTCCCGGGAGCCCAGCCATCAGTGTGTCAGCAGCAGAGCTGCTGCATAAACCTCTCAGCACCGGGAGAACAACGCACCAGGCTTTTCTCCGTCCACCTGGGTTTAAATGCTGTGTCAGGAAACAGGACGGCTGCTCCCATTAGCAACCGCTGCCTCTCCGTTATTTTGGGGAGGATGCTTGGCCAGCTTCAGCCGAGAGCTGGCAGGAGGCGACCTGGCCACTGCCAGCAGCTGCCACCACCATCCCTGGAGCTGTGTAGGACCCTGGGCAAAGCAGCCAGCCATGCACACTGTGGGGCCAGTGTGTCCTGACCAACTGGGGCTGGGGAGAGGTGGCTGAGGGTCACTTCCCCAGGGACTCTTCAGCTGAAAAAAAAGTTGTGTGCCATTTTTTGCCAATTTTATCCACTGGCTTGGGGAATTCATGCAGGTGGGAGCAGAAGCAGGGTGGGAATGACCAGCCCAGCATCAGCTGGACAAGGTCTGTCTTCCTTCTGAAGGGACCAGACTCCCCACTTCTTGACAGGCCTCAGAGATGCCAGTTTCAGAGGACAGCAAGGCTTGTGGACCAAAGTCCTCATTTCATCCCAGCTTTTCACCAGGCTATCAAGGCTTCCCTCACCTGAGCCCAAACCTGTGGGGAGGTGCTGAGTTCCAGAAAAGCATCCAGGAGCTGCTGGTTTGCAGCTCTGGCTGCACAGGAGATGAAGGCAAGTCGCTGGTCTAGCACAGTCAGTGGGGTGGCATATATCTGGCCTGTGAAGATGGAGTGTTAAATACCTGTTGAAGCAGGAGAGGAGACAGGGGCCGAGTCTGACTCGTGAAATGCAAGAGGACTTTACATCTCTTTTAAGTGCCTGCAGCAGTGGCCTGACGTTGAGCTGGAGCACATGGCATTAACCTGGGATTATGAGGAGACTAACGATGGCCCATCCGGCGCTGTCACCCCTCATGCTCAAAGACCCTGCCAGTGGAGGATGGACCAGCATGTGTGCAGAGAAGTGCCGATGGGGAGAGGCAGCGAGCCCGGGCCCCGAGTCCCCAGCCCAATTCAGGAAACAATCAGTATGATATGCAGCCCTAATTAGAGGAATAAACTTAGAAAAGAATTCAAACATAAATTTGCTTTCGCTGATTTCAGACTTTGCACACGTTCACTGAGTAGACAGGTTCCCCCAGGACCCCGTACTGAGCTCTGCACTGTCTCTGATTTATAAGGTCCTCTTGGACATGCTAAATATAGTATTAAGTGTAATAAATGTAGATCACTTTCCTAAATATTCTGTGATTTATGCCTGGGCTCCTTCCCCTGAGAGCTGGGCTCATAAATCCTCTATGCAGAGCTGTCGCGGGGGGCACATTTCCTCAGGCAGGTTGGAGAGTTAATAAGCGGGAAGGGAGCACCAAGCATGAAGAGGGAGAGGAAAGCCAGCATGGGGAGGGTCAGAAAGAAAGTTGGATGAGCTGCGGGGAAGGAGGGAGGGTTCCTAATGCCCTTTCTTTTTATGGCGCATGTGGCACTCCTGTGCTGGGCAGCGGGATGCTGTGATGCTCCTGCTGGGAAAGGGGCTGGAGACGTCTCCTCTGTGTCAGGCAGCACAGCCCTAGAGAAGTTTGTGGGAAGGATCCTTAAGCCCTGGGCACTGCTGCAGGGCCAGGGCCCATGGGTAGGAAGCTGCTGTTGCAGTTCGCAGGTTTGCCTGGCTGACCCACCTCCTGTGCCAGTTTAAAACCCATTGCATCTTACCAGCATCAGCTGCTCTTTGTTTCCCTTCACTCTGCAGGACCCTTCATGGATCACATGAAGATTATACAGGGAAATGCTGACACGAAGCCTGGGGGATGTGCAGAGAAACCCCAGAGCCCAGCTGGAGGGAATGGGAAGGGTTTTATCTACATCCTGGGGAGAGCAGAGCCTGGGGAATGGATGTCCCTTGGGATGCCCAGGTCAGGTCTCTACCTGTGCCTTGGGGACCACATAGAGACCTGCACACTATGGTGCCCTCTGTTAGATGGGGCAGCTCTGAGATCCTTATAATGGCATTAGTCCCACCACAGCTTGGAGACAGGGATTGCTGCAGAGAAGAGCCGAGGGGTGTGAAACAAGAGAGGAAGATGTTTTGCATGTTTCCCCTCAGGACTGTGGCAGGGACTTTTCTCAGCTGAGCTGCCACATTCTTCAAACTTCCCTGATACTTGTGTCTATGGATGCCATCCTTCCTTCCTACCCTCCTTCCCCTTCCTACCCCGGACACCTCACACCTCATCTTAGGTGTGATTCCTTCCCTTTTGTTCCTCCATCCTGCTCTGGCAAGGTCCAGACTCCTGCCCACCAGCCCATCCTTCAGCTGAGCCCTCACAGACCTTCGCTCTCCACACTAACCATCTCTTCACACCACTGTCTCCATCCCCATTATGCAGCACACCAGCTCATCACCCCAGTCTCTCCCTCCCATCATAGAATCACAGAATGGGTTGGATTAGAAGGGACCTTAAAGATCATCTAGTTCTACTCCCCCTGCAGGGGGGGGCAGGGACACCTCCCACGAGGCCAGGTCCCTCCAAGCCCCCTCCAACCTGCCCTTGAACCCCTCCAGGGATGGGGCAGCCACAGCTTCTCAGGGCAACCTGGGCCAGGCTCTCACCACCCTCACACCAAAGAAGTTCTTTTGCAGATCCCATCTCCATCTCCTCTCTTTCAGTTTGAAGCCGTTGCCCCTTGTCCTATCACATCTTCTCTGAAGCTGTTGCTGCAGCTCGAGCACTGTCTGGGCGGTGGAGAGACTAAAAACCATGTCTCCTCTAAAGAAGCCAGGCCACCCCTGCAGTCACTTTCCACTCCACTGATGAGAAAGCAGAGGTGTGCTGTCTGATGGGAAAGCAACATTGCAGGCTGGGAAGGGTTGCAAGTTCAGAGGAGGAACCTCTGGGCCAAATGGGAAGGCGACCTGTTCAAAAAGAGCCTCCCAAAGGGAGGGGAAAGGGGAAAAAAATGGGAGAAGTGCAAAAAAGAAAACAAGCTGCAGATTGACATCAGCGTACCCTGTGGAGAAAGGCTCGTTTGTGATCGCGGAGCGTGCTTCCCCAGGAGGACAAGAGGGTGATTTATCTGCAGGAACAAGGGATGGGTCCAGCAGGGAAAGATGCAAAACGTGGAGTTGGTCAGAGAAAACAGTCCTGCCAGCCCCGGGCACAACAAGGGAGGCCATTGTGGGAGAGAGGATTCAGCGGTCCCTTTTTTGGGAGGCAATCGCACCAGTTTGTGTCCCTGGTACACGCAAGGGTAATCTCAGTGTGCGGCTCCATTGCTGCACGCCCACAGCCGAAGCAGGAGGGCCAGCGTGGGGCACGAGGCCAGCTCTTTAATGACCATACTCTGCATTACAGATTTCCAGTAAAAATCCATCATGATTAACGTGTTGAATTTGTCACAGCCTAGACTTTCCTGACAAAAAACATGACTTTTTGGGTTTTCTCACAAGAAGTCATGTTCTTTGTAATCTAATAAGCGCTGCTCCCCCACAGTACTTTACAAACTCAGCTGTTTTGTTCCTGGGTCGTCACAGATGGGAAAATGACCAGAGCTGTGAAACACTTTCATGCCATTTGTCAAGTTTTATTAAATGGCTTGGAATATTTTTATTACAAAACAAGGGTTTCTCAGTGGGGCTGGGGACCCTGTGTGGGCCCTTCTCCATCTCCAGGGCTTTTGTGTGTTTTCTGTGACTCCTTTCCTCTGTTTTGGCCCCACAAACAGGCAGCCATAATGAGAATCTGAGATTTCTCAGCGGCCTGGTGTCAAACAGGGGAAACCTAGAGGAGTGTTTGTATTTACTTGCTTGAGGTATTTCAGTGCTAAAATGTGGACTGAAAATGACAGCAAACAGGCAGCGAGGTGCAAAACCCCATTCATCTGTTTTTCCCCTGTTGGGAAGAGAGAAAAACACCCCATGAAGATTTGTCCCCTTTAGGTATCAGTAGGGCTGTAAGACCTAAGTCCGATCCTACAGACGAGGATGGGACAAGCAACTCACATCACCAGTGTGATACATCTTTTGTGCTCCAGCCCTGGCCATCTCTTCCCTGTGCCATGCCATTTTGTGCCAGACCACCATGCCTCGCCTTGCCATCTCATCTCATCTCATCTCATCTCATCTCATCTCATCTCATCTCATCTCATCTCATCCCATCCCATCCCATCACGTGTGTCTCAGCACTGGCATCCTCATTCCCTGCTTGCAATTAGCTTGCACAGTCTGTGCAAGGACTCTTGCATGGAGAATCCAACCTGCCCAGTCAAAAAGTCTCGTGGTCTAAACTGTTACAATGAGAATTGAGGAAGAACATGAAATCCTGACAGCTAACATGAACTATAAAGTAACATGCTGGTCTCACAGCACAGTATATATGTGACCAGAGAGCATTTGTGATCCACACCACAGAAAACCCACATAGAATTTAGCTAATTATTGCAGAATTTGCAGGGATTTGGCAAAGAATGATAAGAAGGATGTGGGCTTGGAAAGCCCTTTGCAATGAGAGGTGGGGAGTCCCCACCATAGGAAACCATCACAGTCACTGAGGAGGGTTTATCTGGGGGACAAAGGTATCTTGATGGCTTGGCCCAGACTTTAAGTACCAGGCAGGAGGATGGGTCTTGTCCCGGGGCAGAGTATCCTCTCCTGTCAGGTCAGGCAAGGCACAGGCAAGACCCCAGGTGACCTGGGTGTCCTGGGGGACAGAATCACAGAATCTTAGTGGTTGGAAGGGACCTTTGAGATCATCGAGTCCAACCACATTAAAAAAAACAAAAAC
>JAOQGH010000008.1:8527550-8557788 GCA_025769975.1 Gallinago jamesoni
CAGTTCTTTCAGGACTCTGGGATGTATTTCATCAGGTCCCATGGACTTGTATATCTTCAGATTCCTTAGATGATCACATACCATGTCTTCAGGTATGGTATGTAAACTTCTGGATGCGATGGCTCCAAGCCTTGCTCAGGTCAACAGGATGGTGAAGGTTTTAGCACCATTCCTGTGTCCAGGGTCCTGCCTCTGAGATGCTGACCTGGCCAGGCACACTGGAGTGGCCAGTGGTCCCCTGTCCCTCTGCTCTCCCACATCCCTGAACTGGGATGGACTGGGTGGTCATGCCGAGACGCTGGTTGCTTGGAAGGGGCATGATGATACACAGACTTGGCTGGGAGGTGTGAGGTAATCCTAGCACTGGAACAGGGTTTGTGATGGATGGAGAGTAACTCATTTAGGGAGGCACTCACTGGGGAAGCACTGGCGAGGCTGTTAGTCTTCATATTATCTTCTTTGTTCTTCCCATTCCCTAGGCGAGCCAAAATTGGAAGTGGTCCATGAAAGCTCCCTCACCCGCCGGTGCCTAAATGCGGGCCACAGTGTGTGACGCAGACTCACAGGACATAAATTATTCAGCTCAGAGACTCTGCATTATTTCTGCTTTTCATCCAGGGACTGTCAAACGCGAGGTACATAAGCCATCTAGTAGCAGAGGACCAGATCTCTGAGAGCCAAATCCTCCTGACTGCAGCCAGGGCCTCCCGTGCCTGTCTCTGCCCGTGCCTCAGAGCATCTCCCTTGCTCATCACTGCTCTCCCAGTACAATGTTCCCACAGCTGGGTGTTGGGAAGCTGCCGGGGCCCCCTGCCCGGCCTCCCTGTGCATCACAGAGGGAACCCAGCCTTGCCAATCCATCTCTTGACCAAGACACCTAAAGCTCAGGCTGTGCAGTGTGGAGCACCACAGCAAACTGCCTGCTTGGATCTGGTCCTGGGAAACTCAGTGTGCATGTTGACTCCGGTCGGCTTTGGTTCATCCTGCCGCAGAAGCATAAGGGTCTGGTGTCCCACCAGCCCCAGGTGCTGCCCAGAGAGGCTCAGCCCATCACGAGAGACCAGGGAGATGCTGGATGCATTCGCATCCCTTTGGAATGCAAGTCAGATGTGACATGAAACGTGGCAGATTGGCCACGAAACCAAACCCAAGATCGCTCTCAGCAAGATGTGCAAACCCTTTGCTGTCTCTCCTAATCATCATTCTGCCTTTTATTGCTCTCATGAACTCTCTTTTAGGCAGATGGCTTAAAAAACCTAGATCTATTCTAGGTTATTGTCCAGGATTCCAAAACAACAACTGAGCACTTTGAAGGGGAAGCAAGAAATCACCGTGAGGGTCTAGTGAAGGGATAAAAGGCTGAAGTCCCTGTTAGGTACCATGGAACCTTTCCCAGAGATGTGCAAATTTTGCACAGGGGTGTCTAAACAGGTGCCCTGGCACAGCTCACACATGTCCACGTCTGTCTCTCTCAGGACCACTGTGCAGGCTGCTGGATGGCTGCAATCCTCTCAGAAAGAAATGGAAGAGCCTTGCTCCATCTAGACACAACAGCCGGGAATAGCAAAATAAATCAAGCTCCAAAGCCACCCCTGCCTGTCTGCTCAGTGCACTGAAGACCCTGGGCTCCAAGCTCTCAAGCAGGGCTTCCATTGGTGGCTTTGTGGAGGCTGCAGGAGCTTCTGATCCCCAGAGCAAGCTGTGCAGAAATGTGAGCAGTGAAGAGAAAGCATTGAGGTGCCCACACTAAAGGGCAGATCCCTCCATCACTAACGCAGCCCCAGCTACAGCCCATTGCTCTGGAGGCTGTGAGGCCTGATCCAGGCATTCCCATGCCATCAGAGGCACGTCTACTGGGGAGAGGGTGCTGTTGGGACCATCGGGGGAGACGGAGAGTGCTGCTGTCAGTCTCAGAGGGACTGTGCATGGAGGGGGCATCAGACATCTCTCTCCAGCAGACATGTCTCCAAGTTCATCTCTCCTTTCCTTCCACGTCAGCATCTCTCCCTCCAACCCTTTTTCTTTCTCTCTTTTCTGCTTGGAGCTCCCCCGTGCAGGCAAGCGGGGCAGAGATGCTATAAACAGGATATGGGCTCTCTGGAAATCTGCAGGCAGGAGCGGCTGAAGGTATTTAATAGTATCCCTGCAGTAAACAGGGATAAAGAGGGATCAGCTGTATGGAGCGGGGAGTCAGTATCAGATGGATTTGCTCTGCCATGCCCACTATTTACTGAAACAGGAAACAAATATTTTTTTGGCTTTTGCCAAAGAAAGATTTCCTTAAAAAATGTGTTAATATTAGAAGTAAAAATGTAGCTTTTAGACATGTTAAGTGGCCACATTCACTGGAGTTTTATTTACTATATAAAGGTTAACATTGGTCTGTTTATCCTACGGATGAGATTTCCAGCAAATTACAAGAAGGGTCATGTAACAGTCAGCTCCCGCTTGCCTGTGCTTCTTTGCCAGCGCCAAACCCCTGGAGCCTGCGGAGCTGGAGCAGAGAGGGGATATTCAAAGGGACTCTGAGAACGGGAGACAAGAAATAACCGACCTTCAAGTTGCTTTGAGTTCGCTCATCGGGAAGGTGGAGGTTGGGCTCACCCAGGTGCTGGGGTGGGGCGGTGAGAGGCAGAGATGCTGTGCCAGACCCCCCCCGAGTTCCAGCTGGAAGAAGGCTAAAGAAAACCCATCATCAGGCTGCTCTTCTACTAAACCCAAAGAGCCAGTTTAAAGCCTGGATCAGGAGATTTTACCCCTGGGCCAACACTTCTTATGTAGTTTAACTATGATTATTCTGCTGGAGATGTGGTGGTACTCCAGAGAAACATCCAGTCTCTGTCTTTCATCCAGGAAGGACATCCTGGGACCTGTGCTGAGGGAACATGACCATTTAAACTTCTCTCACAGACAGACTGTCCCCTTTCTGAGTGGTCAGCCTGCCTCGCACCTCCCCTGTCCCTCGTGATCTGGTAGTTCCCTGCCTCGGACAGGCTCAAGGAGGTCGTTCCAATTCTTCCTGCCAGTTTTGGGAATTGCTTCTGCCTGCAGCTTTCCACGCTGTCCCATGGGAAGTTGTTTCTCAAAACAGCTGTGAAAGTCCTGGACAATTATTCTGAGTTAAAAAATACATCAGAAAATGGGTACATTATTAATGGCCCTGCTGTCAGCACCTTAAATTGTCATTGAGATGAGGTTTTTCTTTAATGAATCAATCAAGTCACGCCCACTATCTGGAAGAGATGTGTTAGCTGAATTATTAGCCCTAATATAGAAAAATCAAGGTGAACATCAAAGCCTTGAGATACCTAGGAGGTTGAATTAGTAATTTACCACTTTTCTGACCTTAAACTCAGTGATTTCCATAGCCTTATTAGCTGGACTCAGTCCCAGCAGAGGGAAGGCAGAGAGCAGGAGAGGTCCTGGTGCTCAGCTGTGGCTGGGACCCCTGGGGTCTGGTCCCAGTAAATGGCTGTTTAACACCTGGGTACTCCTCAGCCACTGATCTGCGTGGCCATTCCTCAAAGTGGTTGGCACTAAAAGGTGCAGTGTGAGCTGCTGCTTGTTCTCAGCACGAAGAGCAAAAGGGGTCCCACCTTGCTGGATCCCAACCAACACTTCCACTCCGTATCTATAAAACCTGGCATGTCCATGGGGGTGGGGACACACATCTCTGGAGGGGAGGGATGGCCAAAGCAAGGCATGTCCAGAAAAGGGCCAGGGTTTGCACCTGGCACCATGTGTGGTCCCACGCATGAGTCTTGAGAAGAGATGGCTTAGGGGAGATCTAATTACAGTACAAATACTTAAAGGGAGGGTGTCAGGAGGATGGGGCTGGTCTTTTCTCAGTGATGCCCAGGGACAGGACAAGAGGAAATGGGCACAAACTTGAGTATAAGGAGTTCCACCTAAACATGAGGAGAAACTTCTTTCCTGTGAGGGTGGCAGAGCCCTGGAAGAGGCTGCCCAGAGAGGTGGTGGAGTCTCCTTCTCTGGAGACATTCAAAACCCGCCTGGACACGTTCCTGTGTAACGTGCCCTAGGTAGACCTGCTCTGGTGGGGGGTTGTACTAGATGATCTCTAGAGGTCTCTTCCAACCCCATATGATTCTGTGACTCTATGATCTGGCTTCAGGAGCCAGGGGATCCTCTTGCCCTGGCATGCTGGGTTTCCATGGAGGGGGCAGTTCATTTCTCCCTGCCATGTTTCACTGTCTGCCCACAGTGGTGAGGTGCAGGAGCTGATAGAAATTAAAATATCACAAATATCACTTCAGCTGCAAAATAGAAGGCTGGAGGCAGTGAAAAGCCAGTCCACAAGGGCACATTAAGGAAAGTCTCAGTGATGTTGGCCTCAGCTGCTGCTCTGTGCATTGGCTACCCAAGAGGGGACATCTGAACCAGTGAACCAAGTGGAGAGACCTGTGGGTGGTAAGGGTGGAGACGACTGTTCCCTGAACACCAGGAGCATCCCAGTATCAGCCTGAAAGGGGTCATTCTCCCCAGGTGAACCTTTCCAGAGCTGGTCCTCCTCAGGGATCCAACTGCCTTCATTGCCTGGTGAATTAGAACAGATGTCCCCAGGCCATCATTTTGCCAGAGGCACAAACAGCTCTCCATGACCTTCATCTGTGCTCAACAAGCACGAAAGCTGAGCTTTGTCCTACCCCAGGGAGTCATGTAAGTGGAGAGGCCCTGAAAGAAACCTTCAACATGCCAAATTCCCTTTCACCCTTGTGATGGAGGGGCAGCCTGCACTGTAAAAGATGGGGAGAAGAACATCTACTCAGCTACATCCTAAAACATCAAGTTAACCATGGTCTGTACCTTCTCTGATGGATCAGCACATTATGCCATGAAAAAGGATGGGTTTCTGCACTCTTTTTGGGAATATTTCTCGACATCTCCCCATATATTTCCCCATATTCCCACATATTTCCTCCTATCAGTGAGAGAGGGGTTAGAAGGAAAAGGTGATGTTATGTCAAACAAAACCGTTTTCAGACACTCAGTCTCTCACACCCACATATGCTCAGCACCAGAACAAATGTCCAGCCTTCAGGGTCTAAGATCTATCTCCAGGTGGTCAGTCCAGAGCTCCTTGCAATGATACAGAGAAGGGATGACAGACAAATCCTGGGCTCTCAGGCTGCTGACCATGATGCTGACCATGGCTTTTGATATATCTTTTGGTAGCTTTTGGGAGTTGATCTGTGCTTTCATGTTGGTCCACCCCTGTGAGTCAATGGCAATACTGCTGATTTACAAACTTTTGAATCTTTTTTTCTTTTTCTTTTTCTTTTTTTTTTTTTTTTTAAATAAGACTCATTTAGATGCATTTTTTTGGCATTAAATTTTGGCGTCCTTAATTTTATGCTGACCTTTGTCTTGGGCCGCTGTTTTCCTTCTTGGTCTGTCTTGAAAAACTACTCATAGATGTGCTACAAACTGAATTACCTTGGTGCCATCAATGCATGATATTCTTTTATCCCTTTTTGACTTGTGTTCCTGATCTTTGGCCCCTGAATATCCTCATTCACACTTTAAGTTTCTCCACAGACGCTTGCAGGCAGGTATTTTGAAAGAAGCTGTCTACTCCTCTTCTGTGTTCTGATCAGGGAAGGTAGCGTCAATAAGGCATGAATTTTGAGAGCTTTTCATCTCTTCCTACACCCTGCTGCTGGGCAGTCTTGGGAGGGTTGGGGCTGGCACATGCTCAGCCAAGGGGGACACAAAGACTTTTGCAGTGTTCAGTCCGGTGTCTGCTGGTGGTAATGGGCAATTCTGGCATCACTTCTCCTTTCCAACCAAGCTTCTCACACTCTGAGACAAGACAAAAGGTACAAAGCACTGGGTACCAGGATGGTTTCAGTAATTTTTTTCTATATGTATAACTCAGTAAGAGCCTTTGTCTTCCCAAGAACAGTCTTTTCCTTCTTCTCCTCCAGGGAAGGTTTGCATCCATATTTCTTTGACTGCTGGGCAAGGTGATGCAGCCACAGTGAAGAGTGGCTTCTCCCTTCTCCTGTCTGGCTGGTACAACTCTAATGGCATGTCCCCTCTTGCTGGCCATAGTCCCATTGCTGGGAATGGAGGATTAATAAACTGCAGTTCAAAAATGTCGATGAACGTGTGGGTTGGCTGTGCTGGACAGAAGATAATTTGTGGTGAAATCCACAAAACGTCTGGGATTTGTAAATGTTTTCATGATGACTTGGCTCCTCTCCAAACACTCCCATCTACTGACAAACATGAGCCATGAATCACCACATGCAGGAAAATCTTCCAAGCCCTTGACTTACTCCTCACCCAGCTCTGCTAGACTGCCAGCTCTGGTAGCACTCGCTGCCCAGTGGGGAACGAGGGCTTCAGAGTCAAGGTGAAGGAGATGCTTGGCAGCCCCACAGATGCTCTGTGTAGGTCCCTGGGCAAAGGAGGCACACTGACTTTTCTGGGCAGCAGCCCATGGGCCAGAACAGTGTGGGGACTGTCCCAGCTGATGTCAAGGCTGGGCTCCTTGACATAGCCCAGAGATTACCTCCTTTTCCAAAGAAAGGATTTGCTTTTCACTGCTGAAGGTGGGGCCCAGGCAGTTTTCTGCCTGAAATCAGCTGGGGTTAGCGATGCAGAATGCACTGTTTGGGGTCTTGCAGAGCTCCTCGCTGGCTGCCAGCAGTGTTTCCCATCATTCTCATTTTTGGACTCGGGAGTAAGCCTTGAGCCAGTTGGCTTAGTAAGAAAAGCCCTTGAGAGCTGCTACTGGAGGGCATTTTTGCTGTTTGTCACCCTGCATCCAGCAGGACCCCAGGGCAGGGTGGTGACTCACCTTGCCAGGCAGCCTGGCTGCTGGGAACTGCTCTCCCAAACACAAGTCATAAAATGCTCCTCTGTTGCCTCACAGACACAGCGGCTGGCAGCAGTATGTCGGCTACTGGGGCTCAGCCCTTCTGCCAGGGACAGACACACAAAAATAGCTGGTAATTTGGGGTCAGGATGCTTTGTCTCTGTCCATGAGCTCATGTGCTCCTGTTCCTACCTCCATCCTCCAGTCAGGCCAGCAGAAGACAGAGAAGTGATTTCCAAGTAGCTTCTGGCCTCCAATGTCTCCTGGTCTCTCCAAGAAGAACATATTAAAGGGAGTCCCTCCTCGTCAGAGTTTCTCATCTGGGCCCTAACAGCAGCCACACTTTCCAACCCCCGAGTCCTGCATCCCCTGTACCCTGAAAAGCAGCACGTCCCTGTAGGGTGGACATCCTATGGGGTGCCTTGGTGGCTTTCAGGTGTGCTGTGCAGAGTCCCTCAGGCAGGACCACAGGCAACAGCGTGTGTGTAATACTAATCCTGGGATTGCAAAATCACATCTGATTTTGGGCACATCCTCCTGCAAGGACAGAAGTGGACTCGGGGCTCCTCTCCCTCTTCTGCTTCAGTGCCACAATCCTCTGTGAAGACACAACAACCATGGATTTTTCCAGCTTTGGTGGCTGAGAGAAAGGACACATTCTGCCAAGAAGGGCCTCCTCTGGCTTGGAGAATGAAGATACTTAAGCCACTGTAGCCTCTAGCTATGTCATGGAGCCCTATAGCTCTTCTTCAGATGCATGTGATACGTGATATGTACCCTACCTGCAAATGCAATGGAGCCCAGGGATCCCAGCCCATAGCAAGACAACTTGTCAAGACACTTGTGTTTCCTCCTAAGTCACCTTCACTTTCAACTTCAAACGCAAGAAAATGCCAGGTTTCACTACTGTTTCCCCACGGCTGCGCAATGTTCTGCTTTGTTGAAGCCCTTTAGATCCTAGGAGTGGTTTGAGGACTCAGCCAGAGGCCAGTCTGCTGGTTTTGTCTGATCTAAGTACTTACCTCAGAGAAGACAAAACGAGTGTCACCACTTTGTTGCCTGGGGTCAGCAGAGACTTAAACCCATTCTCCATACCATAGAATTTGTCCTGTGCATTTCCAGCACCTCCTTCCTCCATCCCAAATCCCATCCCTGGCTTATAGCAGACTTTTTTTCTCTCTCTCACATTACCACCTCACTTCTCCTGTGATGTGTCCTCCCAAATGGATCAGCGAGCAAATCCTAATCTGGCACAAGGTGACAGTTGACCTGGAAGCAGGATTTCCAAGCACACTGACCACTCGGCTGGTCCTGGTGTCTCCTCAGGAGCAGGAGATGCTATGCTGTCTTCTGGATGACAGGATGTGGAGTGGAAAAAAAGGAAACTTCCTTCAAAATGAGCTATGGACAAAACCATCTTCTCTGTTTGCCCCTTCAAACTGGATTTGTGGAGGCAGCCTGGCCTCTCTGGCAATCTTGTGCTGATCCTGCAGAGAGGGACCAGGCATCTTTGAATGGCCAGTAGAGGAGACAAACTTCTCCCCCTGCTCCAGCAGAACAGTCCAAGGTTGGGATTAGGAAATGATACCTCATAATTTCGGATGAAAAACATTGCCACTTGTGGGAAAGACTTGGGAATTTTGTTCTGCTGCTTGGCACCTCCTTGTTCGTGATGCGATGTGAGACTGCACCTGCCTCCCTCTCCATCTGCATCATAGGAGAAGTGCCAAGAAGGGAAAAGGAGAACAGAGCACTGTCTTGGTGGTCAGACATGTGTCCCCAAAGCTTTGCCAACTTTTTGTCATTGGCAGCACTTAACCATCACACGGCAGGAGCGCTCTCCCTGAAAACAGTTTGAGATCTCAGGAAATTTCCTTACTCTCAAATGGACTGACACACAAACTTCACAAAATCTTTCACAGAAGGAAAGATACTGAGATGTTTTGTTTTGGTAACACCTGCAGTCCAAACAGTTTGCTATTTCTGAAACCAAACCATTCACAACTTCCTGCAGACCTGGAAGCCACTGCTTCCTGCCAGCTGGTCTGGACGTGGCTGAGGAGCATGGGAGGGCTGGGGAGAGCCTCAGAGCTGGGTGGGCAGACGAGCCAGCAGGGAAGCGGGCAGAACTCAGAGGTACCAGCTTGCACTCAGTCAAAATCTGCACGTTGCATGTTCAACAACCCTGCGTTCTGCCAAAACCCACCCGCCAGCAAGTTCCAGCCTGTCCCAGTCCAGCTTCCCAAGGAGATAGGTGTCATTCAGCACAGTGCAGCAGAGAAGAACAGCAGCTGGAATGGGTAAGCAAAGGGCAGTTATGTGTGAAGGCTAAGCATATGGTTTCCACATCACTGGACCAGGAATGCTCTCCTTCCCATGCAAACCTTGAGTTCATGCTTTCAGGGCAATGCCTGAACAGTGTTACCTTTATAGAGGAAGATGATGGTGTCTGTGATGGGATGGTTAGACCAGACAGCCTGTGGCATGGGCCAGTTCTCTTCCCACAAGCACGTCTTTGACTGACGGGCAGATGTGTCCCTTCTGACTACAACTATTGTGACATTTCCAGTGGTCTCACACGTTCCTCCCTACGGGTTTTCCTCCAGGTTACCTGGCAAGCTACGCCCTTGAAGAAGGCCAGGATAAGGACAGGGTTGGAGAACCAACAAGCTAGGAAGATGCAAGGAAATATTTCAAACTCAGAGACATGGAAAATGTCTCCTGATTGTGGCTTTCTGTCAAAGGCTTCTTGGGTGAGTGTTGTCCTTTACTGGCAGATGCTTTTCTTTATCAGCAGATTTCCTTCTTGGGACTTTTGTGTTTGCTGAATGACTCGTACCCCCGGGATGCGATCACTGATGCGGCACAGATAAAGCTCCTTGCTTCTGCCAGAACAACAGGGACTCAAACCATTGGCCACAGCATCTCTGCAGGACTTCCCAAGAGAATGTCTCTCCATGTACACGTGTGGGTTTGAGATCAGGTTTTACTGGTGGCACGAGGCTCCTAGAGAGGTCATGCTGCATTACAGAAGCCAACCAGTAATTTAGAGAGGTTAGTATTCCACGTCTCACGCTAATGATGCTAAGCCCTTGATGGAAACGAAGTTGCTTGGATAGAGTTTACAACCAGGACGTTACTAGAAGAGACAGTTTGGGAAACCCCATAGGGAGTTTGTCGTGTGTGGAGAGCAAGTCTCCCTCCAACATGTACAGTGTAGTCTGTGGGGAAGGAGTCTATTTTCTGAGGATTTGCAATGAAGTTTTCATTCAGCATTGGAATTAAAATTCATTTTATCACGAGGCCTTTAAATATTTCCAGAGCCTGACCTTTTCTGGAGGTTGTTGACTAATTAATGTCTGGTCTGGTATTCTTCAAACTTTCCACATAGTTCAACTTGTTGCCAGCTGCTTTCAAACACATTTTTCAAGAAATTAGGTTGTAATTAAGTACAGTTATTAATGACTGTTTTTCCTGCCTTTCCCATTGGGTTTGCAACTTACTTTGCTCCATGTGGCAGAAAAGATGGCCAATATTTCACGGGGTGAGTGAAGGAATGTCTAATATGATCTTTGACATGTTAATTTGACCCAGTTCCAACTCTGCAATGCGTGGTGGTAACCACCAAACCACACAAGAGAGACGTGGGTAGAAAAGCACAGTCAGGGTCAGGTACCTGCAGGGAAGCTGACAGATGGGGCAGGGAGCTCCTTCCCCCTTGGAGATCCAGCATGTGGGGTGAGCAGTTCATGCAGATGGGGTGATGCATTAGTTGCTCTTTGCCCTGCTCCCCAAAGGATGGAGAGGAGAAGCTGCACACCCACCAAGAGTGAGGGAAATCACCGTCATCCTTACAATTCAGGGCAAGCTGATCTAGGAGCTCAGCAAATAATGTCAAGCCCATTGGCGTGAGCACTCTTCTCCTGCCCAGTCCTCTCTCCGCCCAAGAGGCACAAAGAAGGAGACCTGTGTGTGGAGAGAGCAGATGGAGCTGAAAGCAGCCAAGAAGGGAAGCAGCACTCCTACGCAGAGCCCGGAAAGGTTTTACACGCTCTCCACTCTCCGGTGTCGCTGAGGTCACTCCTCTTTGTCAGGCACATGGCAGCAAATCCCCCCCTAAGCCCCAGATCTCGGAGGCATTATAATAATAAAAGCCTGGGCTGAAGCGTCTGAGCAAACACATCGGCTGAGCAAGTGTTTTTCCCCAGCCCCGGGACCAGGTTATTCTGGGAACTGGCAGAGCTGAAACATCAAGGTGGCCACATCCTCCGGCCAGATCTGCTGCCAGAGGGTGGGCAGGGTGCGGGGGGCGGCAGGCAGGTGAAGGAGCCCACCCACGAGGGGAACAAGGGGGGGTCCATAGCACCTATTTCATTTCCTGACTGGCCTTCAGCAGAGCCCTGGCAGCTCCGGGGGGCCGAGGCAGCGAGGGTGGAGGCCGATGGACGCTGACAAGTAACACACACGTGCACGGACATGGGGCACGGGTGTGAACAGCCCCTTGCCAGAGGGCTGGGATTTCTCCAGGTATTTGACATTCCCCTTTTTGGGGGGGTCTTGCCCTTTCCCTTCTGCTTTCTCCTGGTGGTCCTGATGCCATGCATTCCCAGTAGGGTTGGGAGGCCCCATGGACTGGCACCACCCTGGATGTCCACCCACGCACGTCTGTGGCACACATGTCCACATGTGGTGCAGGGCAGGTCTGTGGGCACAGCACGTCCCAGAGCCAGGCACTGGGGGATGGGCCAAGGCAGACACAGATGCCAAAGACATCCCAATAACACAGAAATCCCAACCACAAAAGCCACACTCAGGAGCTAATGATGGAAACCAGCCCAGCAGTCACCTGCCTGGAGAGCTGCTTCTGGTCATAGAATCATAGAATCATTTGAGTTGGAAGGGACCTTAAAGATCATGGAGTTCCAACTCCCCTGCCCTGGGCAGGGACACCTCCACTAGAGCAGGTTGCTCAAAGCCCCTTCCAGCCTGGCCTTGAACCCCTCCAGGGATGGGGCAGCCACAGCTTCTCTGGGCAACCTCTTCCAGTGGCTCACCACCCTCACAGCAAAGAATTTCTTCCTGGTGTCATAGAGCATCCCTTCTCCCCAGGCAGCTCCAGCCATAGCTGGGACCTGTCCCCCCTTGTCAGCAGATGTCCACACATCTTAGTCAGTCTGCGTTGCAGTTTATCAGCATCTACTGCCTGCTCTTCAGCACCTGGAACCTGGTTCTGGCTGGTCTTTATGTGCTCAGTACTTGATGCCAGCACTGGAAGCAGCTGGAGGAAGGAATCAAGAGATGAGCCACCAATGGAGGTGAACTGAGAAAGGTGGGACTTGGCCTTGATCAGGACCCAGGGCAGCCCGTGACCGTTCCCAGAATCAGAGCAAGACTGGCTTCTCCGAAAGGATGAACAGGCCGGCTTCATCAGCTCAGCTGCTAGGAAGGACAGAGCAGAGCCAAAAATCCAGGAGAAAAATGTTATGCAAAATTGTTCATCTGTTACTGATTGGGAGGCTGAGAGCTCAATTCAAACCACCCAATAAAACTGGCTTGGACGAGAATTTCCTGAATCCCAGATTAAGTGAATAAAGATGTTTCAGAAGTTCAGGGCCGCAGTTGGGTGGTTTGCACACAATTTGCTGTTGGTTTCACCCTTTGTTGCTTAATGAAGAACAGAAGGAGGATCTCCCATCTCATTTGACCAAGGGAAAAAATTATTTCTTCTAAATTTAAATTAATTTCCTGTTCCAGGCACGGCTCTGTTTATCTGACCTACACAAGGGCTCCATCTTGGATTGCAGCTCATTCTGCTCCGTGTGAGTTGCTCTTCCCCTCGGGGACTGCAGCGTCCACAGGCTGGTGGCATCGAGTCAGCATGGCAGGGTTTGTGCAAGCACTGCTCAGAGGCTGAAAAGCTCATGGTAAGAAGTGCTCTGAAAGCCAGGTCTCAGATCTGAGGAGGAACCTGCAATTTTGCACACCCTGTGTGTCCTCCCGTCTCATTCAGGGAGCAGGTCCTTCCTCCCTCTGTACCTTACTGCCACCAACACGGTCCCCAGTTGTGTCCTTGGAGGAAGCCCCAAGGAGCGGTGGGTGCTTGGCCAACTGTACGGGCTGAGGAAGAGCCAGGACCAGTGAGGAGCACATCCCACCCCCCACTCGCCGGGGACTGAGGGGATTCCCCACCCTTGCAGCATCGAATGGTGCAGAGCTGCTCTACCAGGGGGCTTGCACCACCCTGAAAAACACTTATTTTAATAAAGCCTCTTATTCACAGTAAGGGAAAGGAGCCAGGCCAGAGTCAAGTCTTTATGAAGTCTCCAAGTTGTGGTTACATCTCTGGCTCCTAAAGGCATCAATCTCCGTATCTGCCTGTCTCCCTGTCTCTCCATCTGTCATTCACTTTGCCAGTAAATGCTGAAGTCTCTTTACAAATTGCAAACCTTTAAGTCACCTGGATCCTGAATCATTCCTCTAAATGGCATCACAGGTCTTGCTGGGACTTCAGGCTCTAATTAAGTATGGAAAAGGGATGGAGATCCCTGGAGAAATCAGAGATCAAATTTTAAAGAAGGAAAACTAGATCAGATTAAAAGATAAAGAATCATCATGAGAAACTTCCGAAGTATGGAAACAGGCTTTTTACTCAAAGGCCCATCTCTCTAAACCCCAGTTTGATTTTGCAATAAACCTCTCCAGAATATTCCCCTTTGCAGAATTTCTGGGGAATCTGACTTCTTCTTAGGGGTCCTGAGGCTCCAAGGACGAAACAGGCTATTTGCAGCCTTGGGTCTGGCGTCATTACCACTATCCTGTAAAATGGAGCTTGTCTAGATGGCAACCCAGGGAAAATACGACAGTAACTGTCAGCAGAAATGTGATGGGTATGAAAACCAAGGAGAGATGTGCTCTCAGAGAGCCCCACGGGAGAATCAGCAGGAGTAATGGGATGTATGTGAGCAACAGCACAGTTAGGCAGAATATCAGGAAACGTTTCCATCTCAGCTATTAGTTTTATTAGGAAAAGTCTCCCATGGGAAACTGGAAGCTGCTTCATTTGACTCGCTCCAAGCTAAGCACTAGATAACATGAAGCAGAGAACAGGCGTGTGTTGGTGGGGGCAGATGGCCCAGATGACCTAATGGTCTTTTCCATCACTCCGATTACAATCTAGCCGGGTAGAGGCTCCTCGCTTGTCTCCATCTGACTCAGGGTAATGACGGCTGGAGAATAACATGTGAGTTTGTTCCAGTGTTATTTTCCAGTTTCTTCATCTGAGGTCTCTGGGTAAAAGATGGGCTGTGGAGTGACCTCAGCTGAAGTGACAATATTTCCCACTCCTCTTGCCAGGTCCTGCTTCTCGCAGGGCCTCTGAGTGTTGGTGTGGGGGCTGCGGGGTGGCATGGGCCCCAAAGGACAGGTCCTGGTTCAGAAACTGGTGCTTGGCAAAGTGGAGGAAATAGATACAAAAGCCATCCAGAAAAACTAGAAGACCTTCCCACCAGCTCTTGCTATCTGAGATGTGGCTGCTCCAGAGTCGGTTATTGCCTTTTCTCGGTGGCTGTTGGTTTCCCTTGGAGGGACGGAGGGAGCTATGGGAGATGCAGGAAGTTTTGGTGCAGCTGAACAAGCAGAAGGGGCTGAGTGGATCTTCCCAGTGCTTGGGGAAAGCACAGCTCTGCTGAGATGGGGCCAGGAGGGGCTGGGGGATTCATCTTGCCCAGAAGGAACCCTCTGGGGAAAGCTGTTCTTCTGGAAACAAAGCTTTTCTTCAGCTTCTCAGGCCTCCTGTCATGGTCTGAGCTGGCCAGAGGTGTGCAAACTTCCACCTGCTTGGCTGAAACCCGTGTGGAACCCACGCCAGCGTCCTCCTCTCTCCCCTGGGGTGGAGTTCAGGGTTTACCCTATAGTGGGGACCTCCAGGGCCATGGTAGTTCCCCTTTCTATTACCCTCTATGTCTGGGAGCAATGTTTCTTCTTCTCAGTTGACTTTACTCCCCCCTCCCCCTTCAAATCCCCTTTTTAAACTATTCCATCAGAAATTTGCCAGCCACTGCCCTCCAGCGCAGGCTGTCCCTCAGAAGAGGACACAGGGTAACACCACAGGGCACAGGCTGCCCTACGTTGTTCAACGCTGAGATGGAGCAAAAGCTGGTGATCTACTAGATGGCTTGCACAGCCCCAGGCCACCCCTCTGCCTGCCACGTGCAGAGCCATGGGGGACGTGCAGGTAGACAATGAGCGGCTCTAAGCTCACACTGGTGGCTCTGGAGCCCATCCAGTTCCTCTGCTGGAACCTCCCAGCCTCTGGTGTCGTAGGGTTTGGGTCTGACACTGGCCCTTCAGCGGCACAGCTCAAACAGGTACCATCAAGCTGACTTTTCCACGCTTCTCCCACTGCAAAGGACTTAACTGAAGTTCACCTCTTAACATTAAAGATATTTCTAAATGCTTTATTAAGGGCCACCATAACCCCTTAAATACTTTGTTAACTAAGAGCCTTGATGGCTGGATGGGAAGTATCCCCTTGAGACACGCAGCGAGGGCATCCAGCAGAGAGCACATGGACCCAGCCTCTGCTGTGGGGCAGGAAGGGCAGCGCTGGCCCGAGATGGGCTGGTGGAGCAGAGTGTGGGACGCGGGGGGATGCTGCTGCCCCGGCTCCTATGTCTCCCAGGGGCAGGTGAGGAGCCTGAGCTCTGCTAAGAATGCTGGAGTGAATTTTGGGGGATTTGGGTGCTGCATTTCATTGACTCTTGTAGGCTACTTGAAAAATGGAACATTGACTCTTATTGACCTTTGGCTTCGCTTCACTTCGCTGTCTGGTCTAGGAGCTGTCTGGGATTCTCTGCAGCTGGAGAAGAAAGGTGGATCCCTCAAAATGGCGTGTCCTTTCAGTATTTCAGATGCCTTTTTAGAGCAGGATGCACTGTCTCTGTCAGCCCCATGGTACCTTTCCCAGAGAGCAAACTTGGGACTGCCTGTGATGCTTCCTAAAAAGTTCTCATTTTAGAGGGACCTGACAATGCTATAGAAATCAACTGGAATGCTCTGTGCTGTGCAAAGGGATGGCAAAGATCTTCTCTCCCTGTTGGAAGGAACTGGTATGCCGCAAGCACAAACACTTCATGGGAAAAGCTTGTTTATGGGAATAATGACAACACAGAATGGTTGCCTGAGATGGAATAAAATCTTATCTAAAGAAAAACACAGATGGTCACTTGGTGGCACAGGAAGAAACCAAGCTGGAGGGATGAGGGGTTCACAGGCAGTGGAATACAGAGAAACAGGGACACTTCAGTCGACTTTTAATGATGGTTTGGTATCAGATGTATAGGGACTTCTGTGATGGTGGACCAGGGAAAGCAGGGATTGTGGAAAGGGTTTAGGTTGAAGCCTAAACCCAGAGTACAGAAACTTCCCCTGTGGATGCAAGGCTGAATATGATATGAATATGATACGAATATGATATGAATGATATGATATGAATACGATACGCACAAGCAGGGAATATCATGGAGGTGGCATTACTCCTGCATGTGACTTTAGTGACGGCATCACCAAAATGGCACATTTGGGTCTAGTGGTTATTCTGGAGAGTGACACTGAAAACTTGGAAAGGACTCAAGAAAGAACTAGAAAATTATCCCAGGGCTAGAAATCATTCTCAATGAGAGACTAATGGAACATGATCTGTTTAGTTTATCTAGTTTTTAAGAGGTGATTTAATCATGGTCTGTGAGAACTCATGTGGCGGAATATTTTGAGTGCAAAGGGCTCTTTAAGAGGGCAGAGAAAGACAGAAAAAGATCCAGGGATTGGAAAGAGAAGCTGGTGGTTGTCGAGCTAGAGATAAAGTAACTATTTTTAACAGTGGGAACAAGGAGGCCAGAGATGTGGTAAACTCTCCAGCCCGTATGGCCTTGAAAAGCAGACCGGCCACTCTTCTGTGAATATGTGAACTGAAACAGAAGATGTTGGTCTCAGTGAAGTTAGAAATGTGAATTTTCAGCTAAGAAATCCTGAAGAGAGAGACACTGGATCTTCATCACACTCTAACGTGGTGACAGGGCCAGGCTTAGCTCCTGCTGACATTTGCGAAGGCACAAAGCCACGCTCGCTCTGTGTGACGTCCTACCTGAGACCGCAAAACCCCTGCGACTGCCATCTCCCTTTTCTGGTACATCACCTGTGCTGATCCTTCGTCCTTTTGTATGGATGTGATATTCCTGGGAGCTCATTCTCTATCTGGCAATTGTGAAAACACTTCTGCATCTGACTGATATTTTGAAAATGCATTTTCCTGAGGAGAAAAGCTCTTGGGACATTACCTAGAGTGAAAATTTCTGAAAGAGGAGCATTGTGGCTGGGTCTGTAGCAGGCTGGTTGGTCCTTCTCACACACGGTACAGCTCACAACCCAGCCCTGCTCACCCCGGCCTGACAAGGGCAGTATCTCATGCAGAATTTCATCAAGGTGCAGATAGTCACTTCTGTGACGATACTGGCTGGTGACCCCTGAGGGGGGTCTCGGCCTTTTCCTCAGCATGCAGTAAAGCCCGTGTCCCCAGGCTGCCTCTTGCATGTTGCTGGGAGGCATTCCCCAGGTCTCATCACTTCCAAACTCATTTGGAAATATTTGCAATTCCCCTACCAGGCAGATCTAGAACAACAGCAGAAATGAATTTTATTCTAGGAAAGCAAAAGGTTGATTTTTTCAGGACAGAATTGGAAACAGACTTGCTAAAAGAAAACATGAACTGAGGAGCAGACATACCTGAAGTTCTCCTGACAATGCCTGCTCCAGGGTCAGCCGAGGGGATCTTGGGTCCTACAAGTGCCGATGGGGCAGCTCAGCTCTGCCGCCCCCCAGACACACTCTGCTGCTTCCCAGTTACACTGGAGGGTGAGCAGACACACTCAGGCTCATTTGGGGAGTTCACCCTCCTGCCTGTAGGAAGGACCAATATCATATCATGCCTTTGATGGCTGTGGTGTCAAAAACTATGCTGGGCTGCAGTTGGAGCAGCAGAAGTGTCCTTTAAGGGCTGCTTTCCCCCAGGAGGAGTTGGTGGACCTTCTGTGGCATCCCAACGCAGTTTCTGAATTAGGGACTGTCCTTCCTGGGACATGCTGCAGGGGCTCCTGGGACACTGCTGGATTATATTCCAACAATTACAGCATACAAATAATCCAGCCTTGCCCTGTGGGGATGTGGCCCTCCTCCATGTCTCAGGAGCCTAAGGAGGTCACAGCACCACCAGGGTAAAATGTCTTCTCGCTGGTCAGATGAAGCTTTGTGTAGGTAGGTCTTTGCACCTCAAACATCCTTCCTCTGAGGTGAAAGGGCTCAGACAAGTGGCATGGCAGGAAGGTTGCATCCAACACTTGAACCGCAGGCTCCCCCGGCGGCAGCCAAGCTGGCCACCGCTGTGGGCGAGTGCCCAGCGGGAAGGCTGATGCCAACACAACTGCAGGTGCTGGCTCTCATGAGAGGACAGCACAAACACGTGCCTGTGCTGCTTGCCCGTCACTATTCAGCACCCCTCTCCCTTCTGTTTGTAGAGCCTCAGGTCCACACGAGCAGAAGCCATCGCGTGTGGCCAAGCCGCCCAGCCAGGCATTGCGGCAAACAAACAACAAATAAGCAAAAAAATACTCTAAAAATAGTTCGAGGCTAAATATTGCTTGTCCAAGCTACTTGTCTGGGATGCCTGAATGAGGAAGTCATTGGCAGGAGCTGAGATCACCCTGGGAAGGATTCGGACGAGAGTGAAATTCATCAGCGCCTTTGTCTTGCTGGACAATGGCAGCTTTCTTCCTTGACCAGTTGCGTTTTGAAACGCGTCTCACACTTGAAGCCAGGGTGGATGCTTTGGTCAGACTATGCAGCACAGCGAAGTCCTGGGCTCAGGCAGCACCGCTCAGCTCGTTGCTGCAGACAGGTTTTGTCCACACGTGTTACCAAGGCTGTGAGGAGTCCTGGATCTCGAGACAGAGGTGAAGCAACACAGCCGCATCCTTAGGCACTGGTTTCTGGCCCCTGGGAAAGGCTGAGCTCTTCTAAATTACTTCTCTGTGAAACTGGGAATACGTTGGGAACCAAGAGACGGACCCTTCTTCCTAACCCAGCCCAATCCATTCCACCCACCCCTAGTTGCTTCTTATGCATCTTTAATGAGCACTTTATCTTGCAACGGGGCACTTGCAGTAAGATCTGTTAGTTGGCTGGGAAGATGGTTGATGATGATGATGTCAAAGGTCTGCCTGAACCTCCCACCATAGCTCCTATTCAGATGGGTTTCACTTGTAAAGGAGGCTCAATAATTTAGGGGGAAATATGTTGGAAAAAGCAGATGGGTTATTTGCCTCTGCAAAGACTCTAAGGAGAAAGAACTAAAACGCAATGGCCTGCATGGCTCTCTGTATGAATGTGGTACACAGCCACTGCCGATGGGTGTACAGGATTGGTGTGACACCAGCAAGTCCCTGTGGGACCCATGCTGGGACAGGATGTGTCTTCCTGCCCCCGGGCCAGGACAACTCTATCCACTACCCACATTTTCTTTCTGAGGAGGTGCTTGGAGCTGTGGCCCACTCCTGGGGCAGAGCAAGACCTTGGCTGCTGTGTGGGCTGGGGCAGAGCAGGGCTCTGCAGCTGAGGATCGATCTGCCAAGGGTGTTGTATCTTTGTAGCTGGATGTGGATGGTCTCAGTGCCTGGTCAGGGACATGGCACACACTTCCCTGTGTGTTTCCTTCATATCAGTAAGAGCTTGCCCTCCCCATGGTGAGAATGGAGGTCACTTGCACGAGCATGTCCCTCAATGCCACTGCTGAGGCACCCTGTTACCTGAGTGCTAACTGATGGAAAAATCCTGCAGGAGAAAATTGGAACTGGAGAGGGAATAGGAATATAAGAGACACCTTACTGGGTCAGAGCTACAGCCTGTCTAGCCTCTGTCTAGCAGGGGCAAGAGGAGATGCTGTTCCAGGTGAGCCTTCTGCAGCCCAAGCACCTGATACTTCACCATCCACAGCCACTGGGCTTGGGACAGCAGAAGGCACATCCCTGCCCCTTCCCTCTGATATTCCCTTATGGACCTGCTGTCCATTAGCTGGTCTAACCCCTTGCTGACCATGCTGACGACATCCTTGTCCACAACCTCTCGTGGCAGTAAATTCCTGAGTTTTTACTCACTGCATGAAGAAATCTTTCCTTTTCTCTGTTTCAGGGTGAGATCCTACCAGTCCCACCAACTGGCCCTGGTTCTCGTCCTTAGGATTTGATTTCACGTGCACCTGATTCACCACCTTGGGAATTTTGTAAACTTCAGTCACATCCCTCTCAGCTTTCTCCTCTCCAAAATGATGAATCCCAACCTTTTCAGTGCCTCTTCACATGACAATTGCTCCAGCTCCTTGCTCATTTTAATTTTTAATTGAATTGCCCTTCCTGCATGAAAGGTGTTTTTTTCTATCCTCTGTTTAGTTCTGGAGATCTGGCAGATCTTGTCCAGGGGCTGTAATTGCAGCAAATCAACACTCAGCTGCTTGGAAATATATCAAAAAAATATCAAATGCCTTGTTTGTGATGTTGGCTATAATCTTTCTGGATTTATAGTTTCTTTATAGGCTATTGCTCTTACTCCAGCAACCTGTATTGGTATTTGAAGACATAAGTGACCTCCAGCTATAGAAAAACCCAGGATTTTGTGCTCTGCAAAAAGAAAGGGCTGTTGTGGTTTAGCCTCAGACTGAGGAACAGCAAAATTGTGAAGACAACTTCAGATTGAGGTCAAAAATCCCTCAGGCCGATGTCCCTGCTGGCTTACCATAAACATGCATTTATTTAACACTGAGCTGCATGTGGTCCTGCAGCATCTGCAGGAGGATGGTCGGTGTGTCTCACCCTGCTTCCAGAGCTGTCTGGAGATGCCAAGTGTTTGCTCTGCAGAAGCACAGCTGTGTTTAAGAGCCTCTTCTCAAGGCTCACTGCAAAGGTTAAGCTGTGTCAAAGGAAGTTGTTTTTCCCGAGTCAGGGTTGAAGGACAGAGCTCTGGTGTACCAGCATGCAGTTTGTGTGGTTGTGACACCACACAACCATCCACTGGGCCATTCTGAAGTCCACCGGGCCATCAGAAGGGCTTTGGGACAGAGAAAGTGGGCATTTATTTGTGTATTTTCTCCTGAAATGCTCACTGGTGAGCAAATGAATAAAAAACATCTCTCTGCCATGTTTCATCTGCTTCACCTTCTGCAAAAACAAACACCTCACACACAGCTGAATGGGGTATGTTCATCTTGAGTGCAGCATCAAGCTAAGCATCTCCCTAAGCATCACTTCATGTTCACCCCTCATCTCCTGCTCTTTCCTGGCCCGATGCTTGCATGTCCCCACTCTCAGAAAGACCAGATAGAGCTTGCACCTGGTGCCTACAGTGCTCTTCAGTGAGGATCCTGGTGGCAGGACACAGCTGGCCTACCATCGAGTCCAACCATCAGCCTAACACTGACAAAACCATTACTAAACCATGGTGCTAAATCATGCTCTGTCCCTCAGCACATCAAGTCCAACCACCGAGTCCAACCATCAGCTTAACACTGACAAAACCATTACTAAACCATGGTGCTAAATCATGCTGTGTCCCTCAGCACCACATCCACCCACCATGGCAGGCAAGCATGGACCTGGGGCGTCTCTCCTTCCAAGGAAGGAGGTGTCCTGCTGACCAGAATCATGACTCATGCAGGGTCCCTTTGCCATGGCCACACATCCCAGGAAGCAGAGACCCATCTGCCCTGCTCCACTGCCCTGAGAGCTCTGCATCCCAGACACAGCCTGCCCTCAGCTGGGGACCCTGTGGAGCAGAGTGGGACACTGACCTCTCCCTGCACAGGGCTGTGCTTTGGGACCTGCTGACTCACGCCTCTGACTCACTCCAAGGCTGAATTTCCATTGCCCCAAGTTAATCCGTTTTGCTAAGCCCTAATTCCCCCTCCCACCCCCGGGGATCCTCTCCCCGTGCCAGGGTGGCTCTCAGCCCCACAGCTGGAGAGCAGCAGCTTTACTAAGAGTCAGGAAAGCGGCTGAGAAACGACAAATGGGTTGATGGTTTGGCTGCAGCACGGGCTGAGCAGAGCCCTGGCACACAGCTCTGGCTACCTGCTCACCGGGGCAGGGCCGGGGAGCCCATGGGACCAGCTCCAGCCTGCGGTGTTAGCCTCCAGAAGGAGGCTGCCTGTGACAAGAGGTGTCTAACTGTACCCATCTGCATGGCCTCAGCACAGGGCTCCAGCCCTGCAGCCACCTGATGGCTCTGCTCCTCGCTGGCCCAGCGCTGCAGACCAGCCTTTCTGCTTTCCCCTCCAGAACGGGGCACACGGGCACACATTTGTCTCCTTCCTTGGGAAGGGATGCAGAGCTTGCCCAGGTGGTAAAAGGGACTGCGAAATGCAGAGCTCAGGAGGAAAGGGCAGAACCAGAACAAGCGTGGGCCAGCTCAGAGCTTGCTCTGGCTGCCTGGTGAGAGAGGCTTATCTTGCCTTAAGGTTCGCAGGGCACTCTGTGCTTCAAAGCCCGTCTCTCACCAGAGATCTCTCATCCCCAGAGAAATGCACAATCCTCCAGGAGGGCGTCCCTCTGACCGGTCCCTGTGCTGGCCAAGAGGTGCAAGAATCAGCTCTTCACTTTGGGTGCGAGAAGAGGACCCACCCTGGGTCATGGAGAGCGGGACTGGCCCTTCAGATGTCCCTAGTGGTCCCAGGAATGGGGTCTCCTCAGCCCAGCTCTGCTTCCAGCACATGCTATGGCACTACTGGAGCTGCAAACCGCCCGTGTTGGGAAGGGAGGGCAGGCTGGCTCATACCTACCTGGTTTGAGTTAAGTGGTGGGGATCTCTGGGACACTTGTTGTCCCCACAGCCTCCTGTGCCTGCCCTGGCTCCTGCCTTCCTTGTAGTTTATTGGCTGAAGTTCCCACCAGGTCCCACTGAGAAGGAGAAGTTCTGTGCTGCCCCTGGGCCTGGCCAGGCCATGGTCTCTCCCAGGAGGATGACCATCAATCTGGTCTGTTGTCCCCATCCTGCCCTCCCCCGTAGGAGGTCAGTCTCAAGAAGATATGTCCGCAGCTGCCAGGTCAGGGCAAACAGCAAAAGGTCTCTGAACTTCTTTAGTGAGGAAGACTCCTGGTTCACAGCTCCCTCCCCAAGTAACCCAGATCAACAAGCACAGGTTTCAGTTGCTTCTGCTAATCCCGTACTGCTGCCTCTCTCTTATCTGTACTATGTTCCAGTCAGGCGAGTGTTATCCACACAAACATTGAAGCCATTGCTGCTACAAAGAAGCTGTCTCCTGAGGGATGACATGGCCCTTAGGGCCCAGCACCCTAGAACGACCATGACAGGATATACCTCTAGCTCCAAACGAGAGCCCTCATCTTCAGGGATGGGGAGTTTGGATGGTATGGCTGAATTTGAAACCACTCATCATGACTGAAACACTTTCTTTTTCTGGAGGTTCCTCATCCCAGGAGATCAAGGTCTCTGGTTTCTTCCAGATGTGTCCACACAGAAGAACATTGTCCCAGCCCTTCAGAGCATGTGCCATCACTTGTAGCTGGAGTAAAACACCTCCCAAGCACAGCTCTTGGCATTCATAGGCTGGATTAGAAATGCTCAGTCACGTAACCCACCCAACAAAATTTCTGGAGCTTCTCAAGGCCCTGGAAAACTTTTGTCACCTTATTTCTGAGTCTCCCCTCCATTTTCCAGACGGTGCAGATGCCTGGGGAGCACAGCAGAGGTGCTGATGGTGTTTTTCCCAAGGGTGACTGTTGTTGGGTATCACGCATCAGGACAGAGCACACCCTCCAGCTGGCACAGTGTTACCTCTTCCAGGTCTGCCATGCCTAGAGAGACCCCAAAATAAAGATCCAACCCCAAGGCACCAAGCCCTGGGGGAGAAGGAAGCAGGCTGGTGTGCTCTGCCCTCTGCACAGGGCAGCCAAACAGATCCATGCTGGTGACAGGGCCAAAAATAACCCCAGCATCTCTATTTAATGCTATTTAGAAAAAACTCCCTCTCCAAGAGTGAGTTTTCCCAAAGACAGGATCAATATTCATAAATGCCGCAACTTCCGTGCCAGGGTGATTTATCCAGGAATTGGGCTCTTGGTGGGGGCTGCTGCAGCCCCTGCCAGGTCTGTGACCATTAATAGTGTCCCTCATTTTTGCTGGTTCCCAGGGGATCGGGACAGGCTGGGGCGGCCAGGGACAGGCTGGGCTGTACAGGGAGGCTGTTGAGCAGGGGCAGCTCACATGGAGGTCGAATTTTCCTCCCCCATGAAAATGAAATGAATTTGTGAGGAAATTCAGTGGCAATGCTGACCCAGTTGGGTTGAAGTTGCCAAGTAACACTGGGTGGTGGTGAGCTGCTTTCCCACCTCAGAATGGGCTGGGGGCTCCTCTGTGATAGCACCCCCTGGACACAGGAGGTTGTCCCCATCCTCCAGTGCCCAGGATTCAGATCAGCTTTGTCCTGCTGACAGGACAGGACAGAGCAGCTTTTGCGGAGAAGAGTCTGGAGGTCAGGGCTTCAGTTTTCATGGACATGACCAACGTCTGAGCCATGGAAAACTGCAAAGAAACAACCATTCTGGGTCAATGTGAACTGCATTTTCTGGATTGCAGTTTTCCAAGCCACAAATCAGCCAGCAAACACAGTACTTGTCCAGCCCTGACCAGGATGGTGTCCCTCCTACCAGCCTGGCTGGCAGTCCCCTGCCACTCTCCCCACAGCCAGAGTAACGCAGCATGTTTTCTTGGGTAACAAAGATGATTTTAATAATTTCTCTCCTTCCCTTCCTTCCTTGCCATCCTCTCCACTGCTCCCATCCAGCTGACTGTGGGATGCTGTAGAAAGCAGACAGGGGATATATCTAACCCCCAGGTCATCTCCACGGCTTGATCTTTAGCACAAACAAATGTGCCAGCAGATGGCAGGGACAAGCTGTGGCATGAGGATGGAGAGATGATTACCAGCAGCTCTGTAAATTCACTTTCCCTGATAAACAAGCTCCTCTGCAATGCCACTTCCCAAAAGGTCCTGCATGGCATGGGACTGGGATACCCGAGGGATGGCATATGGGCTGCAGGGTGCCCTGCCTGTGTCAGCTAGGGATAGGTCCCACCTCACTAGATGCCAGCCATCTCCCACTCACCCTTCATTGATCTCACCACAGGACAGGTCCCAGTCCACAAGAAAGAACCCTTTGGAAGTGTTTGGGGCACGACTACTCTGTGATGGAGGCCTGGAAGCAGGATGCTTCCCAGGCACAGGGCACAGATTTACCTCTGTGGCTGAGTGATGGAGAACATCAAACCTTTCTCTGTTCTGCATCTCAACCCTGCTGGCTGGAAAGGAGCCCGCGAGCCAGACTGTGGCATTACTTTGGCACCATCAGGGGATTGCAGGAGTCTCCATCCCTTGCTCCTCCATCAAATCACAGCGCTGGGAAAGCCGAGAGTGCTTTCTGCTCCCAGCCAGCAGCAGGCACCAGGGTGCAGCCGCCTGTGTGTGCTGAGGGACAAAAAGGGGACTAGCAGGAGCCTCTGCCCCCACAGGAACAGGGTCCACGCGGCAACTGGGCTGGGACGTGCAGAGGGACATGTGCCAGAGGGGCAGCATGGGGAAGAGCAGCTAAGACATGAGGGCAGCGCCTGGCTGGAGCCCCGCCAGCACCTGCCACCCCTGGAAATAGCCCTTCCCGGGCTCCAGGCAGGGAGTCCCCTTCCCTTGCGCTATTACGCAGCACACGATACATGAAACGTGTTGGCAGCAATCAGTCTGGGGGGAGCTGCAGCGAGAGAAGGAAGATTAAAAGGAAAACAAATCAGCACCTAGAAACGAAGCAAATGGACAACAGGGAGGGTCCCGGACCACCAGGGATGCTGGATCACAGGCAAACGCATGCACATGCATGGAAGGAAAAACAGGCTGTGTGCAGAGCTGGCCACCAGAAGCAGAGACAGGAAAATGAAAGGAAAACCCTTTATTATCTAAATGGGGATATGATTTCTGGAAGAACAGACTCTTCAGCCCAGGAATGGTGTTTGAAGCACTACAACAGCTGAGAGAGGTGTTGATGGGTGCTGTCACAAGGAAAAAATGAGAGTATGGAGATACCGTTTTTTACCTAAAGCCAAGACATGGGAGAAGAAATAGATACTTGATTCTGTGCAAGGAACTCTGCATCAGCATGGGCCTGCCGAGGTGGTAAAGCAGAACTTGTAGGGGAGATGCTGAGAGAAGCAGATCTAACACAGAAGAAATGTCACGAGACTAACAGTTAGGAGAAATGATCGATAACGAGGGGTAGCTGCTGGTGTTTGAGACACGCTGGCTGAGAGCGATGTACGATGGGCACAAGGGAGCAGGAGAGGACAGAAAAATGGATGGCTCTGGGCAGCACTGGAGGAACTGCTCTGTGCTCAGTGCAGTCTGTGGCTTCTAGGAGCAGGGAAATCCTAGATCTGCAGGGGATCAGCAGGGATCCTGCCATGCCAGAAGGTCTCTGCTTTGCTAACAGAGCACCTGCAGACAAAAGAAGGTTGCACTCAGACAGAAAAGGAGCTGCTGACAGTGTCCTCTGGAAGGGGATGGACCTAGCAGCTCCCTGCAGAGCAACCCCCGGTCACCATGAAGAAGCTCCTGCTGAGGAGCTTTGGAGATCAGCTCTGAGAACAAGAGAGCTCAAATAAGTTGAGCTGGGCTTACTTTGCCTCACACATGCAGAGGGATCTGCAGCCTTTCAGCTTGTTGCAGCTCTGGCATGGCTGGGAGGAAAGGCTCAAGGGATGTTACAAAGGTCCCAAGAGAAGCAGGTACTGAGACAGGACAATCATTTGTATAGCAAGGTTAGTGACATCAAAGAAAATCAACATGACAGATACCAGCAGCTCCTACCAGCAGGTGAGGGGTAAGTTCTGGGCCACATTTAGGGTGGGATTTTGCTTAAAAGAGGCCAGGCACTAATTCCAGGGGACTGAAGGGCTGACATCATGGACAGATGCCTAGGCACACTGAGCCGAGGATGAAGGCATGCCTGAAGTGGTGCCAGGGCTGGATATTGATGCTCAGCTGAAGACAAGTGCTATGCCCCATCCCAAAAGGAATCTCTGCAGCCTCCTGTCTGTGAAAAGACTGGAAGAAACCTGATCACATTTAGTAATGGATCACAGATATGCCATAGCTGCAATTGCAACCCCAGAGTATGGGAACTGGACTTTCTAGGGCCCACTCAAGGCAGAAACCTGATGGAGAAGGTGAAGATGCACTGAAGATGCACTTTGGAAAGCCTAATGTTCTCAACATGTTCTGCTCAGATGCTGGACCACCACACTCAGCAACAGAGTGGACACAGCCTGGCATCCTGTGGGAACCTGGACACAAGACATGGTTCCCCACACACCACTGAAGGGAGCAGGAAGGGCAGATACCAAGCAGGTGGTCCCTGTGGGCAATCATTGCAATAAAAAGCAATTAATCCAAAAGCTAAGGGAGCTGATGAACCAGAAGCTATAAGAGGGCCATTACTACACTAGGAGGCCAGTGTAGGTGCCAGTGGTTCACCTCTTAAATGAAAATTCATTTTGGCTGAAGAAACACAGCAGTGAAATTCTCCAAAACCATCACAGTCCCTGCTTCTTAATGTGAGTCCCCCCTTCCCCAAAAGGCCTTATCAGACTCAGTTTCAATGGCAATTTAGCTTCAGGAACAAGGCAACTTATGGTCTCCAAGTACAAGCCTGGGATGTGCTGGGAAAGGAAAGAGGATGGAGTGAAAGGGGGGACAGAGTCTCCTCTGCCACGCAGCCGCTGCTCCCCCAGGGAAGAGGGGGAAGGACTAGGGTGGGAGGAAATCTGGAGTTTGGTACATGGAGAGAGCACTTTGCTTGGTAACTCCCAGTGTCTCCCCTGGGACAGCTCGGAGGGGTTGTGCATGGTGTTATGCTCCATTAGTAATTACTTTGTGCCAGCACATGTAAATAATTATTCTGGCACCGCTTCCCAGCAGAGGGCTGTGCGCAGCCCTGAGCCACTGCAGCGCCGACCCCGAGCACAGCCTGTTCCGCTGGATCCCTCACAGGACAACACCAGGAGGGATGAGATCTGTGCTCGTAGCTGGACAGGCTGCGAGTCCTCGCACCAACAGCACTTTGGAAAATTGCAGTATCTGTGCAGGGGATGTGTATTTCCAGGTGATCAAGCTGACTGCTTCCTCTCAAGAACTGATTGCGCAGCTCACCCCTCTCCCTGCAATCAGACCCTCAAGAGAGAAGCTTTGGGGTTAAAAATATGGGAGAAATGCTTACAGGAAAGGGAAGATAAAAGAAATGCCCTTCACTTGAGATTTTCTGCAAAACATTTTACCTGAAATGGGGCATTCACGCCAAAATTCTAAACCCTTATGAACAGCAAGGGTTCCAGGGGCAGCTGGTGTCCTTGCAGACTGATGTGCCTCTGCCTGGTATGACATGAAAGAAATCTTTCACCCCAGAGATCTGCCTCTTTCCAAACTCCAACAGTGCCCTCAAGTGCTCAAAGGAGAAGCCACAAGCCAGGGATGGAGCTTGCTACCACCCAGGCTGCTGTGCAGAGGAGAGATTACGAAGTAGGAGGGGAAAGCTGTGGGTGCATGGCCTTGAGCTGGGCTCACTGCTGTCCCTGCCTGTGCCAAGCCTAAAGGGCTGCACCCCCCTGTCCTGCTTCTGTCCCCCTGCGACATGTGACAGCCCAGCTGTCACCAAGAGATGCTCCAAGATGACCCAAAGCAGACCTGTGGTTCCTGTTGCCTGGAAAAGACGCACATGACAAAAGCTTGTGAAAACAGCATGGTTTGGATTTGACCGCTGGAGTGATCCCACCCAGCCGGACCTCTTGGACCTCTACCTCTAGAATACGTGACCTCCTCTGGAGAGGAGAGGACTCAGTGTCCGAGCTCTGGAGGGGAGGTTGTGCTTCACCCCATCTGACTCCCCTCCTGTGAGCCTTACAAGCTGTGCAGAGACAGTTCTGGCACGGCAAGGCAGGGTAGCCCTCACTCCGACTGTGGGCTGCCTCTCAGCAAGAGGGGCTCTTTCAGGGAACAAGAGATATGGCCTGTTCGGATCTGAGGGACCTCTGCTTGTTCCCAGCAAGACAGCAGGAGCTGGAGATGCTGTACATGCCTATCTGAGCTTTTTTGTGTGACACACAAGTGGTCCCTTGCATGACAGTAAACTCAGAAACTGCTGACCTTGCTCAGGTCTTCCCCTGCTGGTTCCCTGGGGAGTCTCCTGGTAGAGCTTTACCCTACGGTCTTACTCTTTGAGGAAAGAGAACATTCAGATGGTACACCTCCACCCGGTACTTGCTGTATAAGAATTAAGACATTTTCAAGGGACAACAAGGCATTACTGCAATAGGAATTGGCAAAGGTACATTGAGACACTGTTCTCGTCCTCTGTTTCCTCACCCTTTTCCTTACCCTTTCCTTCTTCACCCTTCCAGGCTACTCTTGGCCTGGATCAGGGCATTGGTTTGATTTACACCGTGTGGCCCTAAAACCCATTGAGTTAAGCAGCAGAGGGGACAGAAACAGGCAGACATGGAAGGGAACTTGAGAATCTGATACAGGAGTATCATGGGACCATCCCCTCTGACCACCTTACCTTCAGCCCCTGGAGGAAAGCCTGCCTGGCTTCTCTGAAGGCATGGTTATTGTTCTCTTCCATTGCATCTCACCATGCTGCTGTCCTGACATCTCCATACACAGCCAGCCATCACCTCCAAGGCAGGAGAACATAGCTGCTCTCTCTGGGCTCTCACCATCCCATCAGTCACCCTGAACCACAGACACTGCCAAGCAAACAGCAATTTTGGCTCCAGAGCTAGTTTCAGCAAAGAGCCACCCTTTCGTCACCTTTTGCTGTGCTGACTTGATCTGGGCGGTGGTGGTCATTCACCTTTCTCCTCTCTAATCCTGGTGAAGGGCAGCTATCACAGGCGTCTGCTGCAGGTGTTCGCTGGAAGTAGTGCAAGACAAAGCCAAAGCAGACCCTACAGGCTGTCTCACAGACATGGAGCCAAGACCTCATGCCCCACTGGACCTCTTTTAATGCCAGAGTTACAAGTTCCTTCTCCAAGGAACAATTCTCAAGGTACTGGAGACATCAGGACTCTTCTGTGCTATCCTAGACTTTGCAGGAAAGGTTTTGCTGCTCTGGAGAAGGTACACGTGGAATGAACCACAGCATGTAGAATTTAAGTAGTTCGTAGGGAGGTCATTCTCCCCCTCTACTCAGCACTGGTGAGGCCACAACTGGAATACTGCATCCAGTTCTGGGCTCCCCA
>JAOQGH010000008.1:8557888-8568210 GCA_025769975.1 Gallinago jamesoni
GCATCTCCCTGATGAGGAAAGGCTGAGAGAGCTGGGACTCTTTAGCCTGGAGAAGAGAAGGCTGAGGGGAGACCTTAAGTGGTTCCCAATGACAGGACAAGGGGCAATGGGCACAAGCTGGAACATGGGAAGTTCCATTCAAATAGGAGGAAGAACTTTTTTGGGGTGAGGGTGCCAGACCCCTGGAACAGGCTGCCAAGGGAGGGTGTGGAGTCCCCTTCTCTGGAGATCTTCAAGAGGTCTCTTCCTCTTGAATCTCTGATCTCTAGAGGTCCCTTTGATCTCTAGAGACCTGATCTCTAGAGGTCCATTCCAACTCTGACAATTCCGTGATTCTGTGATTCATCACTGCCTTAGAAAGCATGAGATGACCCTGCCAGCCAGCACAGGTCTGACAGTGATAAGGATGGTGATTTCAGGGCTCACTTGGTGTTTGTCTCACCGATGCTCCCTGGCAAGAGCCAGCCTCTCCCTGTGGCAGATGGGGGGCGGGTTTTCCATCTGACACAGCCACAGAGCAAGAGACACCAGTGATTTCTCAGGGCTTCAGCATCAACCTACTTTGAACATCACCAGCTTGAGGATAAAAATAACCAGCTCTGGGTCCAGTGCTTCTTCACAGGGAACTCCGCAGCGTGTAAACAGAGGCACTTATGAGAAAACTGGTGGAGTGAGAATTGCCAGCTGTAACATGTAACTAGTTGCAGGAGACTGGCATAGGTCTGTAGTCTAAGCAGGTCCCCAGGAACCTCTCTCCACACCTCTGCAAGTAAATGGCCTGTCTGGCTTTTCTTGTATCCACCAAAAATAACCTTGAATCCTGCTGCTGTGAAGCCATTTCTATTCTAATGGCCAGAATAGACAGCTGTGCCAGTCACGGCTGAGGATCCTAGCAAAAAAGTCATGTCTCTGGCAGAGCGCAGAGACCCCAGAACAGAGCAGGTCTCATAATGAAGTTGTGGGTTTTTAATTAATATTCCTTTGTTTGCAAGCTGATCTGCCCAACCACACGCTCGCCCCACAATTCCATCCACATGTAGAAGGTTTCACAGCCCCAGGCCCCACAAGTCACACAGAGCCTGCTCTCAAAGCCATGTAGCCGAGGGTATTATTCTCACCACCTCCAATGCATTTATCCCAAAATTACGGAATCAGGGAATTGTCAGAGTTGGAAGGGACTTCTAGAGATCATCTAGTCCAACTCCCCTGCCAAAGCAGGGTTGCCCAGAGCACATCACTCAGGGAGCATCCAGGTGGGGCTTGAAGATCTCCAGAGAAGGGGACTCCACACCCTCCCTGGGCAGCCTCTGCCAGGGCTCGGCCACCCTCACTCCAAACAAGTTCTTCCTCACATTGGAGTGGAACTTCCCATGCTCCAGCTTGTGCCCGTTGCCCCTCGTCCTGTCACTGGGAACCACTGGAAAGAGTCCGGCTCCATCCTCCTTCAACCCACCCTTTAGATACTCGTCAGCATTAATAAGGTTAATAACATTAGCACTTGTTTATGCAAACGAGTTGGCTCATTAGGTCTCCCCCTCAATCCATCAATAGATGGCAGCAGACAGTGCCCTTTTTAGCCTGGAAAGACAAATGGCAGCACCTCAATCTGCTGCTCCCTACACTGTCTGGTGATTTATTATTATTTTTTTTTCACGCAAACTATGGCCAAAATCTTTCTGCTTCCACAATGCCATGAGTCACACAAAACTCTCCTGGAGCTGTGGGAAGAGGAAACAGCGGCTCTGAGGCGTGCATGTTGGCTCCGTGAAACTCTTCGGTCAAGAAACCAGAACGTAACACGGGAAGGGATCAAGTCTTTGCCGGCCAGAGTATGATTGGGACTTAGCGAGGCCACCAGGGACACTCGGTGGCCTGGCTGCTTGGTGGCAGGGGCAGTCCTGCTCTCGGGGACCACCTGGAAACTCTCAGAGCCCGCTGAAATGAGATGCCCTCAGAGGCCCCCCCGAGGCACCGGCTGGGTCAGATTACTGACAGACAGGGAACATAAACATGCCAAGGTCCCAGGGAGGAACAAGGAGCACCTCCACTTTCCAGCCTCTATAGTCTGTACAGAAGTACAAACTGGGCTGTCATGGCCTCTTCCCCGAGAGCAGGCTGCCCACGCGTGGGCTCGAGGATGGCCTGTGCCCACCCTGCAGCCTGCCCTACCTTCAGCAGCTGGTGGCTCTTCTGCCCCTTGCATTGCCTGGGGCCAGCTAGCCACCCTCAGGATCCCTGATGGGACATTCTGTGACCCCTGGAGATGGGCTGCCCAGCTAGGCTACAGGCTAGCTGGCGTGGCGCAGCTCAGGGTGGCTACGGGAGGCATAAGGGATTTGGAGGCTCTACAGAGAGACTTGGATAGATTGGATGGATGGGCCACCATTAATGGTATGAGCTTCAACAAGGCCAAGTGCCAAGTCCTGCACTTGGGCCACACCAACCCCACGCATCGGTACAGGTTTGGGGAAGCGTGGCTGGAGCTGCCTGGCGGAAAAGGACCTGGGGGTTCTCATTGACAAGCGGCTGAATATGAGCCGGCAGTGTGCCCAGGTGGCCAAGAAAGCCAAGGGCATCCTGGCTTGGATTAGAAAGAGTGTGACCAGCAGAAGTAGGGAGCTGACTGTCCCCCTGTACTCAGCACTGGGGAGGCCACACCTGGAGTGTTGTGTCCAGTTCTGGGCACCTCAATACAAGAGAGATCTCGAGGGGCTGGAGCGGGTGCAGAGGAGGCAACGAAGCTGGTGAAGGGCCTGGAGCATAAATCTGATGAAGAGCCATTGAAGGAGCTGGGACTGTTTAGTTTGAGGAAGAGGAGGCTGAGGGGAGACCTCATCGCTCTGTACAACCACTTGAAAGGTCACTATAGAGAGGTTGGTGCTGGAATCTTCTCCCAGGTAATTAGTGATAGAACAAGAGAGAATGGCTTCAAGCTGCAACAGGATAGGTTTAGGCTGGACATTAGGAAACAATTCTTCACAGAAAGTGTGGTCAGACACTGGAATAGGCTGCCCAGGGAGATGGTTGAGTCACCACCCCTGGATGTGTGTAAGAGTTGTTCAGGTGTGGTGTTGGGGGATATGGTGTATGGGAGAATTTGTAGAGTGGGATTGAAGGTTGGACTTGGTGATCCCAAGGGTCTTTTCCAACCTGAATGATTCTATGATTCTATTCTATGAAGTGCGCTTTAGAGGTAGGAAGAGAGTCTTGCAGTACGTTGGGCTGCTGGGCATCCCAGCCTGTGTTGAGACCAGCAACAAATGTTTGTCTGATCAAGAAAAGAGAAAGAATAATGAGAAGAGATGACCCTCAAAGTCACGACTGAGCCCAGGGACAAGTCCAGGAGAGATGAGGAAGCAGAAATTTCCTGCAGCTGGAGTGAAACCACAGCTCAAAGGGCTTCCTCCAGCAGATGTTAGGAGCTGACAAGTGGCTGTGAGAGCAACAGCGAGGTTTATTGCTGTATTTGCCAGGTTGAGAGTGGTTTTCTACAGTTGCTGACCAGGACAGACATGGGAGAGGGAAGCAGTGATCCCGGCACCAGCTGGGTGGGTGCTGGGATAGGCAGGGGGACGCATGTAGCTGAAACACTCTGTGTGAGCAGGAAGATGGGACAAAATGCAGCAAAGGGTGTTCAAGTAAATTGTTTCTGCCTGACCTGGAGTCTTTATTTGATGAGATAAAAATGGGTTTTTCTGCCTCAATCTAGACTTGAGCAAAGCATTTGAATTTCATGTGTGGAAATTGTTAAACTGGAGGAAGTGGTGATACTAAAAAAAGGCTGTATCTTACCAGGACATAATCACAGACTGTGCTGAAGGCAGGAGTGACAGGTTGGAACAAGGTTACCGGTGAGATTCTTGGCACTTAGTTAATATTAACACTAATGTTATTGACACGACAGTATCAAAGCATGCTTTGCAAAACTTGCTGGTGAGCAAACGAGGGATCTTTTGTCTGCAGAGAGGAGGATCTGCAAGAGGGAGAAGAATGACGTGGCTGCAGAACTAAATAGTGAGGGTGGGATGTCATGGGAGTGTCAAGTGAAGGGCCTGCATTTAGATGCAGTAATGAGAACTAAGAATTGAAATCTCATCTGAAATTTGTGTGCTCTCCCAGTCTTGTTTCAAACTGGGGAATTCTCACTGAAGCAGCGACAAATCTGCAATCATAAAATTGGGTGTGGGGAAGCTATTTCACGAGAGGAGCTGCCCTATTTAGACAAGTGAAATGAAGACTGAGAGGGGAATATGAGTGTGGTCTTACAAAGGAATTGGAGAGGAAGGGCAGGGTAAACGCCTCAGAGTTTAGAAGGCTTTTTAAGCTAAAAGATAATGTTGGCACATGAACAAATGGGTATACACTGGCCATGAATAAATTTAAGCTGAAAATTAGAAGAATCAACAGGGGAATGAGACTGGAGGAGCTTTCCAACTTGGGGAAAGGGAGCAAAAATGTAACTAGTTTTACGACAGATCTCAGTACTTTCCTTGATGAGACCATGTGGTGCAGTGCTAGTGACAGCAGGGAACTGAGCTGGTGACAGAGTTCCTGCCAGTCCTGCCTTTTGGGTGCTCGGGAACACAGCGTTTGCAGAAGGGTCAGCCTCGATTTGTCAACTGCCTTTCCCTGGTAGGAGCCCTGTAGCTGTTACACAGGCGTGCTATGGCTTTTCTAGGCTACAGTAAATATGTCTCATGTGGCCTTGTAGAAATAATCATTCAATTAATAGGATGCTTATTTAAATAAAGAGTCTTGTCTTTTTTTTTTTTTTCTCTCTCCATCCCTGTCTTTTGCTGACAAGCAGAAAAACTGGGGAGACAAGGGAAAAGAGACTGCCAATATAAAAAGTATTTGCTAAAAATATTAAATGAAATATTGTTTTGAATCCTGTCTTTAAATCGTTTTTTGTTCCCTTTGAAAACACGCTTTTTGCTTGTCAGCCACTTCCAAGAGCTAGACGTGGTGGTAGAACCCACCGGCGTAGTTCTCAAGGTGACATGTGTCAGAAATACCTGGGATGCGTTTAGATGTTCCTGTAACTACCCCCCCATAACACCTTCCCATTAATCAAATTAGTGGAAGCAGTGGGTATGGACTTACAGCAGTCCTGTGTGCTGTGATACATATTTCTCTGATCTCTTTTCAGATCCAAAAGTTTGTGGGAAACTCTCAAGAACAGGTTCTTGGCTGTTTCTTTGTCGCAGGTGGTTTTGGATTGCTGCAGGGGCAGCTCTCAGAGGGAAGCCATAGACACTCTGCTCAGGAAGGTGGATGAAGAGAAAACCCTGAAAGCGGAAAGTTTGGTCAAACTTCTGGGGGCTGTGAAAGCATCATTCCCTGGTCTCCACCTGCTGCTGGACAACTTGGGGGCAACAGCAAACATATCTGATGGCAACGGTATGGATACACTAAACTTCAGGTGCCTGGGGTCTCAGTTCAGGGGATTGCCGGGAATTCTGGATGCTTGTCTGGACTTCAGTGTGCTCTTATAATCTTATTTGTGTGTAAGGAAATGGGATGGCCTTTTTCTTTTGGCAAACAAATGTGGTCTGGGAGCACTGGGGTAGGAGGACGATGCCAGCAAGAAAACCCCTGATTTGCAATGAAATGAGCAGTGTTAGGCAGAAGCCTGTTGGGCTCCTTCCTGGCCTTTGACACTGCGACAGGGTAGAAACTGGGGTGTTGTATGAGGCAAACAGGGAAACTCTTCCCTCCAGTGTCAAACTAATTCTTGGTTTTCAGACACTTAAAAGCAGCAGCACGTGTCTCCATAATAAATAGAACAACTTTCACTTAATAAACCCTTCACAGGTGAAGGCATCTTTACCAAACCCTGGTCCTTTGGTGACTTTAACTCATGGTACTCGCTGGCTTTTGAAAGCAAATAACTAAAACTTTCCCAAAGCTGTAGATGTCTTGAAATCAAATACAGGCAATGTCTTTCCTGGCTTCAGTCTTCACGAGTTCCTTGGGCTGAGGGGGATTGTGGCCTTGTGTTTGGTTGGGTGGTGTTTCTGCACATTTTGGTCATTGAGTTGTGGTATCCTGCATGGAGCAGAGTGCTCTAGTGGAGTCCCATGCCTAGTGTCCCCATTAGACATCGTTAGTTTGGACAGCTAGTCCCCTTATTGTTTTGGTGGAGTTTATTGTTTGTTGCCTGCCAGGGTTGGCTCAGGGGCTCATGTGTCCTCACCTTTCTGCTGGTGGGACGAACTTCCAAGTCTGGGAGGGTTTAGGCACAGCCCCGAGCAGTTCAGATAGAGAGGCAAATTTCACCAGCTCTGAAGTCTTAAAAATTAAAAACTAAATTAACATGCAGTGAAATGTAAATGAGTGTTTAATAGAAAGCAAAACTGTGCTTATAATGCTGATAATTTCCTCTGTAGCAAACATTCCCGACAGGCAGTTTGCTTTGTCATTTGTTAAGCACGATTGCTTTCTTGAAACACCAGACTCCCAACATGGTTAATTATCTAGTGGTAATACCCGTTCCGAGGAGGAGCATTCCTTAATTACATAGAGCTGAATCTCCTCAAATTGCAGCCTGAACAAACAGAAGCACAAATATTTCTTACTGGGGATATGAGGAGGGAGGGAATGATTTGAGTCACTGATGGCAGCCGATTGATGTCCTCTGCTGTGACCAGAAGAGGGGATGTCCTGCTTAGCGGCACAGGGCATGCTCTGGTTGTGGTTCTCACCTTGGTTTGGCAGCAGAACTGAGGGTGCATCCATAACAGCTCAAATTTGTGTAAGTTGAAACAGAAACATTCTGATGGGAGAAGGGAGAAAGTATTTTTATTAGTGAACCATCCCCTGAGCCATGTGGAGCAGATCCAAGTCATACCTAACCCCTACAGAGCTCAAGTGCTTTGTGAGGTTCCCTTGGCTTTGCCAGGGAGCAGACTTGTGTCTTTGTGCAAGGAATTTTCCTAGTAGCTCAGTCTTCTGAGCTAATGTTGATTATTCCCATGGCCTGTGATTACCTCCTTCACCATCCTGGAGAGCTCCCTCTTCTCACCCAGCACAGTATGTCTTCTGGGTCCCAGAGACCGTGTTGTCTTTTCACCAAGCTGTGTGTGTCATGGATGAACTACAGTTTTTTGTTCTGGTTTCTCCTACAAAAGTAGAAAGATGCATCTTCTCCAATTCAGTAACTCCAACAGTGAAAAAATGCTTTTCAGATTCGCCTGTTTGGCTATTTCCAGTTTTATTTATCAACTAATCTGGTGACAAGTACAATCATGTATTGTTTTGGTACGCAGTGTATTTTGTCCAAGTCTCTTCATTATCCTCAGTAAACACCATTTCTTTTTCTTGAATTTGCCCATTGTGTCCTGATACTGGGGTGTCTTTAAAGGGTTGTGGTATTCCTCTAGAGAAATTGTTTCTCAGATTCATCAGGGCAAAACTCAGCAGACCCAGCCTGAAAGTAGATAATGGGAAGAAGAAGGTTAAAGTTGTGGTTGTTTGGTGTACGGGAGAGAAGAGGGTGTTACTGCCACTTTGCATTCACAAAGCTGTATTCCCTTAACACTTTCACCAAGAACAACTCAGCTCTCTAAGTTCTTGATTACCTGGGACCATCTGGGTGTGTGTAAAATGTTTGGTAGTCGCACACTGCGGAGACAGAGCTCCTTTTCAATGGAGTGGATCAAAGACTCTCACTTACAGACCTCTTGCAGTGAATTAAGAGTCAGTAATGGGGTCTCCTTGATTCCAGAGGCTGATGAACATCTCGAGGTGTTGTCTTCACAGACAAGGCCACGTGTTTGTCTGCTGAACATGGCTGAAAAGTGATTCTTTTTCTGGGCTCAGACTAGGACTGAGACAAGGCGTTTGGGTGCCAGGGATCTATTTCTGTAGGTATGTGCGGGCAGAGGATGTCCTGTGTTGCCTTTGTTTGATTTGGAGAAGGTTTGGTTTCTCATATTGATCCTCTGCTTGAGGGTAAATCCCAGTGTCCTGAGCATGAGACTGTATGTAAGTCACCCAGGGAGAGGTGGCTGCCTTGGCATTTTCAGTGCCCCTCAGCTCTGAAGCCCTTTGGAAGAGCTGTTCTTACTTTCATTCATTTGCCTTCAGCCAAGGGGAGCCCAGAGGATTATGGAGCCAAACTGCTGAGACGATACCGAGAAACCTTAGAGGAGCTCCTCACGGACACCCAGACACTGCTGCAGGGCATCTCTGCTGCCCAGAGCCTGGCTCCTGCTGAGAGAGAGGTAGGCGGCCTCGGACATGTTTTCAAGGAGATACCAGGCTTTAATCCCCATCTGGGATCCCTGTTGAGTCCTGCAGACTTGATTTACTGCCTTTGGGGGCTTGATATGGGGCAGTTCTCCAGCTGGACTGGGTTTAATGATTCTTTATTAGCCCATAGTGGGCATAATGAAGTGGGCATAGCACGTAGTGAAGCAGGTGATGTATATGAAGCTGAAGGTTGGCAAGTAAGAGTGGCTGATTGGGGCACTGAGGAGAGATGTTCAGCTTCAGGGCGAGTTGAGGAAATGGCTGATTTTGTTGGGTGAAGAGAGACCTTTGAGCCCCGTCCAGTCCCTAAAGGGGCTCCAGGGAGGGGCTTCTATCTCTGTCAGGGAGGGGAGCCATAAGACAAGGGGGAAGGGTTTGACACTGAAAGAGGGGAGGTTGAGATGGGATCTGGGGAAGAACTTCTTTGCTGTGAGGGTGATGAGAGCCTGGCCCAGGTTGCCCAGAGAAGCTGTGGCTGCCCCATCCCTGGAGGGGTTCAAGCTCCAGACCTTGGGGCTGTTCTGGTGGGAGTTGTCCCTGCCCCAGGCAGCGGGTGGGAACTCTATGATCTTTAGGATCAGCCCAACTCATACTGTGATTCTAAGATCTGAGCTTCCAAGTGGTCACTACTCGATTTGCACCATGAGCCAGGTCTTCGGCAACGTGAGAACAAGGGAAGGCTGGGTCTGGGGTGAAACACGGTTGTGGCTAAGGGTGGCACAGGGCAGATGGACGGCGTCCTTGATTACCTTCATTAGTGCCTTGCTATGGGTCTTTCCAAGGCAATGGAGCAGGCTGTGAAGCGCGAGGCTGGCAGTTTTGCCTCCCTGGTGTCGGCAGCACTGGAGGAGCGGTCTCTGTCGGCCTCTGCCGTGTGGCAGCTGCTGCTGGCTCTGCGGGAACCGGCACTGCTCAACCTGCTCATGGAGGACATCCGGAAACAACCAGGCGCAGAGTTTTTCTTCCAAGCAGGTAATGGCCTTGGTGTCCCCCCGTGTTCTCCCTGAGCTTCTGTGCTAGAAGGAGCTTCTTTTAACTCCTTGTCTTCTCCCTGGCCACTAACCTCTTTTCTTCCAATGGGTCTCATCACCCCATATCCTTGGTGAAAAGGTTGATTGGTTGGAAAAGCACTTTTGTCTGCAAATGTGTCTGCTTTGCTAGTGGCTCTGTGCTTTCAGATTTTGTAAAGGGCGAACCTTTTGAGAGCTGGCCACTTCCTGTGCTAATAACCAACTGAAGGCCTATCAGACTAAAGGACAGGTTTCATTGGAGGTCTGTGTGCATCCACCACTGTCCTCCTCCGAGCCTCTGCTTCTGGCTTTGAGTTTTCCTACTTTAAAACTTAAACTGTGCTTTTCCCCAAAAACCATTGTCAAAACCTCATGCAAGTGTGAGGAGCACTGGGGTCGGTGGTCCTGTGGGGCAGGAGAGGGGGGCTGTGCAGAGCCCGGCTGTGGGTGCTGGCCCTGTGGGCACAAAGATGGGATTCACCTCCCTGCCTGTGGAGCAGCTGCCCCCATCCGAACTCCTCTTCTTCTTCATCCCCTCCGTACTCAGCCTGGAGAAACCAGCACTTCTGGTGTGTAGTGCATTTGGCTGCTTTTCACATGGCTGTCCTCAGGTGAGGCAGATTGTGCCAGAAATACCTCTTTCGCTGTGGAAGTCAGTCTGTAATTGGGGGAGAGAAGAAATCCTGAGTCTTGGGAGAATCATGCCTGCCTTTTGAGGTTGGCAGTGTCTCTTTCAGCAATGTGCTTTGGAAAACTCGATCTTCTCACCCAAAGTTGGACAAGCAGTGAGAAGTGAGGCTTGCTAGGGTTTTATGCTGCAATTAGTATAACCAAAGCTTGCCTGTAATTGTTCGCAGGTTCCTATGACCTAAAGAAGTCATTCCTGCTGTAAACAGCTTGGCTTCAGGAAGGGGCTGGACAAATTAAGGTCTTCAGGTTCTCCTTGGGTTTTGTGCTGGTAAATACCTGTACTTTTTATTTCCCTCTTCAGTGGCCACCAGCGAGAGCATGGCCATTGAGATCATCCTGCGGCACAGCAAGCTGATCTCAGAGGCCATC
>JAOQGH010000008.1:8568241-8595287 GCA_025769975.1 Gallinago jamesoni
AGGTTGGAGGGGGCTTGGAGGGACCTGGTGTGGTGGGAGGTGTCCCTGCCCAGGGCAGGGGGTGGCACTGGGTGGGCCTTAAGTTACCTTCCAACCCAAACCACACTGTGATTCTGTCATTACTTAGGTTGTGGAAGCCATCCAAAGTTGGAGGTGCCCCTCTGCTGAAGTGAGAGCGTGTTGTGTATTTATACAAATTCTGCAGGAGTTGTTAGGTAAAATGAATTGCCAGTGAGATTGTCAGTTGGTAAAAATATGCATATTCAAACACAGCAGTACTATTGCAGCTCTACAAGGGTGCTGAAGTTCTAGAGAAAGCAGAGCTGCCAGGCAGTGTGTCTCCATTTGAGTTGGCTGTTCCAGGAGATATGAGAATGAAACGCTCCTAGAGAGTGCACCGAGGATGCCATGAGTGTGTGCTGTCCCAGGGTGCCTTCTCCACTTTCCCTTTGACAAGGAAAATGAGCTGTGTTAGTAACGCGCTGGCCTTTTCCACCAAGCAGTCTGCAGTTGCTTGTTCCTGCTGTGGTTAATGGCCATTGGAGATCTGGAAGAGTGAGGAACGCGTGGGCATGCAGAGATCCTCTCCTTGGTTCTCCTTGCAATGGTTCTCTGAAGGACATTTTGGATTTGGAAGGGAGATATTGCCCAGAGAGCTGTGTATGAAGGACAGGTTTATGAGTTAGGTAAATTTGTGATGCTGTAAGACATTGAGGAACTGCTCTTTCCGTGGAAAGGTGGTTTTAAGTGAGCTAATACCAAAACAGAAAGTCTGAGAATTTAATTTGTTATAACTTTTTTTTTTTAATCCTGAAATTCTCTCAGCTCATTCACATATGTCAGTGGAGGGGCAAAGACCTGTATGGAAAGGGATTTCTTTTCTGGTTTCTCAAAGCAGGTTCCCAGCAGTAGAGATGAAATAAAGCAGACGTGCCCTCATTCACAGACCATCCTGACCTTTCACAGCCCAAAATCTCTGTCATGTGGTGTATTCTTCTTCTTCCTTCTCCAGCTACTGAGTGTTTCTGCTCAGAAGGGAAGTTCAGAGGCCTCCTTGAAAGCAGCTCTGAGCACAGCCCAAGAGAAGTCTCTCCCAGCGATCAAGATCTGTCAGCTGCTGTGCAGAGTCCACGAGTCCTTCCCGGACCTGCAGCCAGTGATGCAGGAGCTGGGGCATCTGGGTAAGAAAAGCACAATCTTTCATCCTGCGATGATTTTTTTTTACATGCAGTTATGGGAGTTTTGGGCAGTTTGGTAGTGGACCTCAGTGTTGTGGTAGCCTGAGGTCATTTTACCCCTGACGAGATGTCAGTGTTGTGCTTGCAGGAGGATTCTCGGGGGTGACCTCTGGATCCAGGCACTGGAGTGGGCTTTTCCCTGCTGGTGAAATGCACCACATTAATGTATTTTGAGTTATAAAGGTTGTAGAGATTGTAACTAATGCTGCACTGGTATTTCTTATCTGTGTTTGCATCTCTCCACCCCAGCCCTTGGCCAGTAGGCATCTAAGCAACTTAGTTATGTAGTTTGTATCTACACTGCGTTATTTTTCAGAATCTGTATCTGTGGCTTGCGGGGTTTCTTTGGCTCTTCCAGCACTGTATGAATTTGGACTTGTATTACAATCCCTGAATTTATCTGTGTACTCACGGGTACTTCACAGGCTGATTGTGAAAAGGTCACATCGGAGTGCACTTGTCTCGTGCAAAGATGACTGTGATGGTGCAGTTTGTAGTCCCACACTTATTTTCTGAGTGAATTTTACAGTGCCTTAATTTGGTCTTGTTCTGCATACATTTTACGGAGCAAGTGATCCCCTGGGAGGGTCCTGCGGCAGTAGGGAAACGTTACATACTGTAGTCATTTGGCAAAGGTGGAAGGAACCATATGCAGATAGCGATTTGTTGAACTCGGGAAACAAATGCACAGCAATAACCATGTGTGAGACCCTGCCCTGAGCTGTGGGAAGCTCTCCAGCTGAGCAGAATTGCGTCTCCACATCCGCCATTTGAATGAAGAAAGCTTCACAGAATTTGGTGCTGTAATGAAAACGATAGCAGAGGGGCAGGAAGCTAACTGCAGGTTTGTGTTCTGAAAAGGATGCAAATGGGACTTGCTTATTCTGTTTGCTCACATACATTTTGATGGCATCCTGCTTCCCGGCGCATCCAGATTCTTTGGGCTGTGGAGTCCACTGGGATGTACATGGTGTGCTTGTTATCCAGGCACAGGCGCTGGCTCGGCTCAGTCTGTCCCTGTTTGCCAGAGCAGCTTAGTTTCTGGCGCAGTGTAGAAATATTAGCAGATTGCTGGATAGTTAGAGTAAGCAGCTTATTATTAATGGCTCGTCTTTTTTTAGGGGTATAAGGTTTGTCTGAAAATTTGAGTCAGGACCATGATCGGTCTTTATGAGTGAATGCAAACCTCCTGGCTTTGACACTTGCCGCCGTTCTGTGTTCCAGAACACAGATGTCCTCCATGTGCTGGGAAGGGGCAGAGAGCGAGCTGCAGTTTGTTACCCTTCCTGAGTTCTTGAGCAATGGGGAAGTGTTGATGGGACGGTAGATGGGACTGGGGGACTGGGAGCAGGGTGCATGTAGAAGAATCCAGGAGCTGGATTCCTGCTCTAGCTGTCGGGTTGGGTGACAGCACGTGCTCTGCTCCCCTCTCTTGGCTCAGTGGCCTTAACATCTCCTTGAGAGATGTCCTACGGTGTAGATCCAGTGTTCATGCCCAGTTCAGATCTAGGTCCTCTCTTCTAACTCCACCAAGAACTGCCACCAGTCCAGTTGGCTTTTTCAGCAGTCGTGGCTCTGATGAGGATTTCCAGAGAAAAGGCAACTCCTTATCTGCTGTTCCTCCTCTGTCTCCTGCTGATCCTGCAGGCACCTGCCTGCTCCCCTTGGCCCTGTCTGACCATGGGATGTGCCAGAGCTGATGCCCTGGTAGCTCTAGAGAAGGAAAGCCAACAAGAACTGGATGTGCCTGTGAAGGTGCAGCCCGCCTTAGCTTCTGGACACCTTGCAGAACTTGTTCCTGAGGGACGTGGGGAGACAGTGAGATTGCTCTGGCAGATGCCTGCTTCTCTGGCACCAATATCAAAGGGAGCAGACTGCTGTTACCAAGTGTCTTTGCAGGGCTTCAAGCCAAGGTTGAAACTAAATCAAGAAAGAGGCAACATCAAAAACAAGAGCCCTGGAAAAATGGTACGTACTTCACAAAAATATGCATTCTGTATAAGGTGTCCTGAGAAGGATTGCCAGTTACCAGCCCCTTCTTGGCATCCTGTGGATCTTTACACTGAATGTCCATATCTTAATTTCTAGGCCAGTGTCCTCAGCTCTGATATCTCTGCTTACCAGCCCTAAATGCTGCAGGTGGCTTTATGGATTGATAGCCATGTGAGTCTTGGCATGAGATATGAATGATAACTATGGGCCTCATGTTTGAGGGATGTGAGCTTCCACTTGAAACAGAGTTCTTACATTTCTGAAGAACATATGTGCTGTGTGGAGATGCATACTGTTTGCGTTTCCACTTGAAAGCAACAGTTCTTACATCTCTCCTAAAAAGAAAAAAAAAAAATAAAAAATTCTGATATTTAATTTAGGTGAGCTGAAGCACTTGGAAAGCACCAGGCGTCCCTTGTGGAGGAAACTGCATCCATCCCCAGTTGCACTTGGCATTCATCAGCTGGGTTGTTTTCTTTGGTGGAAATACCATATGAAATCTGTTGGCTTCTCCTTGAGTCCCTTCTACAGTGAGAGCTCTTTCACTGTCAGCAGCTGGTGCTTGCAAGGACGAGGTTTGGCTCTTCCAGCCAACTCCATAACCTCCTCTCTTGCCAGCTGCTTTCCAGCTCTCTCTACAGTCCCTTTTTGGGAGATCATGTTTGTCAGATATGCCTTTAAGATCTCAGAAATGTGCCAAGAACTCCAGCAAAAAAGCTTTTTCTCTTCATAGTCTTGTATTTAAATAAGATGGTTGGCATCTAACTTAGGCCTGTGCCAGCCCCTGGAATTGTTACACTCTAGGGTCTGTGAGCAAAATGCCATTCTCCCCTCTAAAGATTCTGTGTTAGAAGCCACCATGTGTGTCAGCATTGGAGCGACCTTTAAAATGCAAAGGGTGAGGGGGAATTTTCTTCCAGCTTAAATTGAAGAAGTGGGAGGCAGGATGGTCACAAACCAAGAGGTCTGCAAGCTTTCTGGTGTACATTTGCCCTCAGGCTCTGTCTGGTCCCAGGAGGCTCAGCCAGGGGCATGGCCAAGGCATGCTGAGGTCCTGCCCCTCAGGCCTGATGTGCAGTCATTTCTTCAGTCTGGTCTTATTTCTCACGAGAGCACTTGGGTTCACCTTCAAGCTTCCTGCCTCTCCAAGGATGGAAGTTGACTGGGCAATGTCTGTTGCTTGATGCTGCTCTAACAAGGTATAAAATGTTGGCTTCACCCACAGGAGGGGTTTGGGGGGACATTCTGGCTGCCAAGTGGAGTGGAATTGCTGCCCTGACGTAGTAGTGTCTCTTTCAGTGTCAAACCCTTCCCCCTCCTCCTATGGTTCCCCTCCCTGATCAAGAGTCCCTCCCCAGCTTTCCTGGAGCCCCTTCAGGGACTGGAAGGGGGCCAGCCCTCCCAGCATCTCCATGGCCTCCTCTGGCACCGCTCCAACAGCTCCATGTCCTTCTGCTGTTGGTGGCCCCAGAGCTGGAGGCAGCACTCAGGGGTGTCTCCCCAGAGCGGAGCAGAGGGGCAAATTTCCCCCCTCGCCCTGCTGGCCATGGGGCTGGGGATGGAGCCCAGGATGCAGGGGCCTTTCGTTCACATTCATCCTGCCCAGCAAGGTAACTCTTTCTGACATTCAACGTTGCAGGGAGATGTAAAGATACTTCTTCACTTGGGTCAGAAAAACTGGCAGTGTTGGTTGTAGGGATGTGGGGACAGACCATAGAGGTGAGAGGCCCATAGTGCCGTCTTGACAGAGCAGGACAAACTGGAAACCAGTCTTCCAGTCTGTTTTTCACCCTTGATGTATTCCAAGGTCAATGGGTCACCACTTCAGATTTCCGAGTCTCTTGCAATATGTCACCTGGTTTCTAGTTTGTTGGAAATCCAGGGCAGGAGCACTGTGCAGGGGGGACATGGTGCTGAGCTCTGCCCATAGCGAGGAAGCAGAAATGAAGTTTCACAAGCATGGGCTGAATTTCCTGTGCATTGGCAAAAGAAATCTGTGCTGGTTTCCATGGCCACACCATTGCAAGGTTCTCATTATAGCAGAGAAGCCAAATATATCTGTTTATATTTTGATTTCTTCCATACGTGCATTCCCTGTGGGTCTTTTCTGTAGACTGAGATTCCTGGGTGATTTTTACAGCTTGTGCTTTTTGAGATGATGGTGTTACAGGGCCTCAGAAAAGCATTATACTTTGTAAGAAGTGAATGTAATGAGTGATTTAAAATACCGCAGGGCCCTAACCAGAAGACTCAAAAGGGTCGTAGCAAGATTATCTGTTCTCCTTCAAAGAGTTTGTGTTTGGGAAGTGTTCCTGAGATTTCTTGTAATTAATGGCTGGGTATCCGCTCTCGATGGCAGACTTAGACAGTACCATACCTGAGGCTCAGATCTTCAAACTTTTAATCCTTCAAATGTTATGGCCATAACTTCCCATGTCTGAGCAGGAGGCAGATGCTTGGAAGCAACTGATGCTCTTGTTTCAGAAGCAGGCTCTTTGGAAAATCTGGCCCTGGCTTTTCCCAGTCTACTCCAGCCCCTGGTATGTCTGGGTGGAGAAACTCGAGGACCACGCTTTCATGCGTCATACCATGCATGGCCATGGCCACTTTTGGACAGAGCTATGTGCCACCATTGTGATGGGACAGTGTGTCCGATGTGTGTCTGTTCTTGCTGTATGGGGACAACTATCTGTGTAGGAGCATTCAGGAGATGGGAGACTGATGGGCTGGTGCCCAGTCCTGCTAGTCACCACTGAAACAGGAATTGCTATTTCTGTAGGTCTCTTGACTGAGGGAACTGGGGAGAAACCTGGGATCAGGAAGTGGAAGGTGAACAGTGAATCCCAAGTTGAAGCTCTGGACAAAGATGAAGACAAGACGGGCAGTGCTGGTGCCAAGGAACTGAAGGAACACCAAGAAAAAGCTTCTTCCAAGAAGAGTTTTGTCTGCAACGCCTGTGATAAGACCTTTCACTTCTACTGCCGCCTGAAGGTGCACATGAAACGCTGTCGGGTGGCCAGAGCGAAGCAAATCCAGTGTAAGGAGTGCAGCGAGGTCAAATCGACAAAGAAGGAGCTGGAGAAGCACCAGCTGGAGGTCCACGGGGTGGTGGGGACAGCCAAAAAGAAGAAGAAGAGACTCCCCGTGGCATGCGACATCTGTGGCCGAGAATTTGCTCATGCCTCAGGTAGGGTTGGTGGGAGCAGGTGTGTTTGGACAGAAGTTTGGACAATATAATAAAGTGATAATCTGAAATCTCCTCCTCGCCCCCTGCAGCTCTGCGAGCGCTGTGTGTGAGAAACGCAGTTCAGCTCATTTCTCCTGCCCCACTGAGCACAACCGCTTTCTGATAGTTCTTCCCTAATTGCTTTTCCACATGGCTCATCAAGGGGAAGTGGGGCTACTGGCAAACTTAAAAGCCTCCAAAAATAATCAAGCTGTTCCAGTTCTGTGGCTGGTTTAGCAGGATGAGTAAGAGGAGTTGAGTCTCTGCTCTCCCTCTGGCAGCTTTTGATATCCTGGTGGAGGACCCAGTGTTGTGGGCGGGCTGGTGGAGCTCTGGGCTGGGTGGAGTGGTGCCTTTGCAGCAGGGTTGGGTGGGGCGGGCATGGGGTCCCACCAGTGCCACCCCCCTGTCCTGCCTCACCAGGGATGCAGTACCACAAACTGACAGAGCACTTTGATGAGAAGCCCTTCTCCTGCGAGGACTGTGGGGCCAAGTTTGCGGCCAACTCCACACTGAAGAACCACCTGCGGCTGCACACGGGGGACCGGCCCTTCATGTGCAAGCATTGCCTGATGACCTTCATGCAGGCCTCGGCCCTTGCCTACCACACCAAGAAGAAGCATGCTGAGGGTGAGCCTGCCTCGTGGAAGCCCAGCCATGGTTCTGGCTTGCTTCATTCACTCCTTCCTGCCCTACTCCTCCATGTGCCTCTTCGTCGCTTTCCCCACCCTCCGTATCCTTCGGGAGGCTGCTCCCAGGTCATCTTTACCCACGTGGTTTCGGCTGCTGTTGCCAGCTCTGCTTCTCCCCATCCCTTTCTCCACCTCCTCCCTGTACCCACCCAGTTAGCAGCTTGCTCTCTATTTTGGGGTTCTCTCTCTTTCTCTGCCTTGTTTTGCTCCTGGGCTCCTCTCTGTCCCTTCATATCAAAACTCTTGTGATGTGTCCATCTCCCTCTGGTTAACCTGCTTTCTCCTGTCCCTCCCTCTGGCTTGATTTCACGGAGGTTTTCTTGTTGGTGCTTCTCCTGACCCTGCACCCAGCCCCTTCCACTGCTGGGGCATTGAGCGTGTTGCAGCTGGGCAGTTAATTTTGAACATGAGACCTGCCAGCGTGTAGTATCTCCAGAAGCATGTAGTACCTCCAGAGACTTGAAATCTATAGTAATTTTAATACTCCCTGTGCAGGTGTCGTTTTCTCCAGCACCTCTAGGACTTTTTTGATCCTGCGCTGAGATGCCCTGGCTGCCCCAGGGAAGCCTGTCTGGTTTACGATCTCTCCCTCTGGAATTAGGCGTAGTCCAGGCAAATCTCCTGTCCCGCCGGGTGCGGGCTCTCACGCGGGGTGTCACTGCAGGGAGGATGTATGCCTGCCAGTACTGCGATGCTGTGTTCGCCCAGTCCATCGAGCTGTCGCGCCACGTCCGGACTCACACGGGGGACAAGCCCTACGTCTGCCGGGAGTGTGGGAAAGGCTTTGGCCAGGCCAACGGGCTCTCTATCCACCTCCGCACCTTCCACAGTGAGTGTGGCCACCGGCCTCCCAACCTGCAAGACATGGCTTCTGTGGAGCCATGGCAGACCCATCCGTGCCAGCAGGGGCTCGTGCCACGTTAGTGGTGCCTGCAAGCTGGCGGGGTGTCTCATGGTGGGGTTGTTCCCTCCCAAGAAAAGCAAGGGTCTTTAGTGATTTGATGCTATGGGTAGGATTATCCCAAAGAAAATGGCAGGGCTGGCTTCCAGCAAAGTGCAAGCTGCTGGGAACCCACTGTGGGAAGCTCTAGATGAGCAGGTGCAGCAACCTCTGTATGCAAGGCCAAAAATCTGTGGTAGTTTTTGTCTGGGGTGTAACAAGCTTTTATTTCCCTTTTCCTTTCTCTCTCTGTGAATTTTCCTCGGAATTCTTTTTTTTCCCTTAATTTCTTTGTCTCCTGTTTGTTGCGTTCCTGGGCGGCAGACATGGAAGATCCCTATGACTGCAAGAAGTGCCGGCTGAGCTTTGCCACCCTGCAGGAGCACCGCAAGCACGTCCACGAAGCCCACTCCCGCGAGTACCACCCCTGCCCTACCTGCGCCAAGGTCTTCAGCGCCCCATCGCTCCTGGAGCGCCACGTGGTGACCCACCTTGGAGGAAAGCCCTTCAGCTGTCAGACCTGTGGCAAAGCCTACCAGGTGAGCTGGGACGGCAAGGGCTTGGTCTCTTGTGCTGGAGGTTGCTGTTGCCTGCTCCCACACCAGGATGTCTCTTCTCACCATGAGCACTGAACGCAGCAGTTTGTGGTCAGCAGAAGGAAACATTGCACAGAGGAGGTAGAGTCCACAGGGAAAAGGCAAGCACGAATACAGGCTGGGCAGAGCATGGATTGAGAGCAGCCCTGAGGAGAAGGACTTTGGGCTGTTGGTGGACATGAGGTTTGGTGACTCAACATGAGTCGGCAACGTGCGCTGGCAGCCCAGAACTCCCCCCACATCCTGGGATGCATCAAATGAAGTGTGGCCAGCAGGGAGAAGGGGAGGATTCTGCCCCTCTGCTCTGCTCTGGTGAGACCCCACCTAGAGCACGGAGTTGTGGAGTCCTCAACACAGGAAGGACATGGACCTGTTGGAATAGGTCCAGTGGAGGGCTGTGAAAATGATCCAAGGGCTAGAGCCCCTTTGCTGTGAGGACAGGCTGAGAGAGTTGGGGTTGTTCAGCCTGGAGAAGAGAAGGTTCTGGGGAGACCTTACAGAGGCCTTCCAATACTTAAAGGGGGGCTACGAGAGAGATGGGGAGGGACTCTTTATGAGGCAGTGGAGAGATTGGATGAGTGGGGAGGGTTTCACCCTGAAAGAGGGGAGATTGAGATGGGATCTGGGGAAGAAATTCTTTGCTGTGTGGGTGGTGAGAGCCTGGCCTAGAAGCTGTGGCTGCGCCATCCCTGGAGGGATTCAAGGACAGGTTGGAGGGGGCTTGGAGGGACCTGGTTTGGTGGGAGGTGGAACTAGATGATCCCTTCCAACTCTAACCATTCTATGATTCTATGAAAAGGCAGGTCAAAGGAGAGAGACAGGCCATGACTGCAAAGGCACCCTGCCCATCTGCACCCTCCAGAATCTCTTTCACCCCAAGTTTCCATCTGCTGGGAAGTGTAGGAATAAAACTACTCGTGTTGAAAATGGCACACCTCCGTGGGAGTGAGTGTGGGAGAACATTCCTACAAGGGAACAAAAATTCATATGGAAAGGAGACCTGCAGCAAGTGAGATGAGGATGAGGGACTCAGTGGGGTTCAGCTCTTTGGGGGCAATGGAAAAACAAGAGTGAGGTGTTGGCTGTTGTCCTATGGGAGGATGAGCAGGTCTTGTACCTGCTGAGCACAGCCCCACTATTCCTGTTGCTTTCCACAGTTTCTTACTGTCATGATGTCCCCGGAGCAGCTTTGTATTGTAACTGTGATTTGATCCTTATCATTGCAGCAGTTGTCAGGGTTATGGTATCACAACCGGACCCACCACCCTGATGTCTTTGCAGCTCAGAATCACCGCTCCTCCAAGTTCTCCTCCCTGCAGTGCAGCTCCTGTGACAAAACCTTCTCCAGCACTGCTGCTCACCGAAAGCATGTCAAGGCAGAGCACACAGGTAACGGCCCATTTGTTAGTGAACAAAAATGCATGGTGGCTGCTGGGAGAGGTGTCTCCATAACCCCCATAGGACAAGGCTGCGCATCCTGTTTGCCTGCAGATCACAGCAGATTCTTTGTTCCTGCAGCAGCCTTTTCTGACAACTTTCACCTCATCCTCTTGCTGCTCACTTGCTTTTGGCCTCTCCTTTTCCTGGAGGACAGATGTTCCTCGTGTCTATAAGCACGTGTGGTATTGCTGAAACATTAACAGAGCTCTGGTGCAGAAGGTGTCTTGTAGAAGACCTTGGGTGCACACTTTTCTGTGGCCTTGTTTGCAGATGTGAAGTTCCACGAGTGTGAGATGTGCAAGGAGCTCTTCCCCACGCTGGCTCTGCTGCAGGTCCACGTGAAGTGCAGGCACTCAGGTTGGTTCCGTTTGCTGCTGTTCATGTTTACCTTGTGAACAATAACTGCTCCTCTTGGGGAGCGATGTCTAAGGTGTAAGTGGGAGAGTGAAGGTGGACATGGCGAGGAAGCAGAGTGTGAGGAATCAGAAAATGAATGGATAAACTGGTGGAAGAGCACTGGTTTTGGTGAGGCTGGGACATGTTTGTAAGCTTCTGGAGCCGCTGTTGTCAAGGAGGGATCTGGATTTGCTTGTTACAGTGGTGAAGAGAGCTCAGTGAAGGTGAGGAGGCATCAGCAGAGAGAAACAAGGAACTGAACCCTGAGCATGGGAGTCTGTGGACTCCTCTGCTGTGAGGACAGGCTGAGAGAGTTGGGGTTGTTCAGGCTGGAGAAGAGAAGGCTCTGGGGAGACCTTACAACAACCTTCCAATACTTAAAGGGGGGCTACAAGAGAGATGGGGAGGGACTGTCAGATCTAGTGGGAGACTGGAGAACAGAAGGATCAGAGAGGGACCTGGGCTTGGGGAGACCACCTCAAGAGCCCTTTGGCAAGCTGAAGCACGACTATGAGGCAGGGTGAACTGGGAGGCCAGGCTACTACAAAAGGTGGGTCCCCAGGGCTGTGCATGGGATGGTAGGGAAGGAGATGGAGCAGGAGACATGGCAAGCCAGGCCAACAAGGAGCGGTGCTGGGTGATGCAAAGGAACAGAGAGAAGAGATGTTTGTAAGATAGGTCAGCTGCAGCCACAATTGTACACCAGCCTGGTTTCTGATTGCCAGTGCTGCAGGGAGCCAGAGCTAGAACTGAGCAGACAGTGGTGTACCAGGAGATGGGACGCTGGCACATGCCATGTCCCGAGTCCCTGGTGGGTTTCCGCCCTGCATGTCCTGGCTGTTTGCAGCTCCCTGTGCCTGGGGGAGGGCAGGTGGGGGGTGGGGGGACGACTCTGGCCATCGCAGCCCAGGCTCAGGAGAGTGCTTGTCCCCGCAGGCTCCCAGCCGTTCCGCTGCTTGTACTGCTCAGCTTCCTTCAGCTTCGCAGGGGCCCTGCAGAGCCATGTTGCCACCGAGCACTTCAAGCAGACAGAGAGCGCCTTCCCCTGTGAGCTCTGTGGGGAGCTCTTCCCCTCCCGGGACGAGCTGGAGGGGCACTACAGTGCTGAACATCCCAAAGTGGTCTTCTCCCAAGCCACCACAACCCAGATTGTGCAGGTAAACACTGCTCTATGCCATGTCCCCCACAGTTGTTTATCCATCCTCCCCCTCCATCCCACTTATTCTTCACAAATCCACCCTGTGGATCCAGTCACCCCTTCTGCTCCCTGATTTTAGAGGGGTCCAACCCCCCAGCCCACAGGGCTCTGGGCTTCCTGTTCTGGTGTGAGGTGGGCTCACTGGAGGGGAAGAAGCTTAGTCCTGGTTTTCAGGAGCTGAGGAGGAGGGACCAACAGTGTGTGCAGAGGTGCCTGGTTCCTCAGAGGCTATTGAAATCCAGATGACATACCCCATGAGATTATAGTTGTTTTGTTGGAAGCCAAATGCTGGGCTTGAACCCAGACTCTTTCTCTTCGGTATCTCAGCCATCGGTGGAGAAGAGCTCCTTGGATGAGGGAGCCAAGCGTACAAGATTCCCTAGGCTGGTGTTCCTCCGGTGGATAATCACAGAGCATTTATTGTCTACAGCTGCTTGTGGAGCTGAATTACAGCAATTTTGTGGAGAGAAATATTTAAATTACTCTCCTGTCTTCTCTTTTGCATCATCAGTGTGTGTGGTTTGGTGTTTCCCATTAGTCTCACACCTATTGTAATTGCAGACCTCTGGTGTGAAGCTAACTGTTATTACCAGAGCTGGGGCTGAGAAAGATGTGGGCAGCAAAGAATCGTGGGGAACGCAGTGCTGTAAGTGTCTGACTCAGGTCATCTTCCACGCAGGTGATTCACACATCGGAGCAAGGAGCTGGAGAGCACATCATCTCTTTTGATGAGGCCCAACTTGCTGGCTCCCAAGTCTTTGTGACGTTGCCGGAATCCCAGATGAGCCAAGCTGGCTCCGAGCTGGTGGCAGTGACCGTGGAGGACTTGTTTGATGACAAAGTCACTCTGATTTGTGAAGAAACCAAGTGAGAGTGAGAGGCGGGTGCCCATGCAGTGCTCCCGGTATCCACTAGACTCGTTCAGTAGCTGTACGTGCTGCTCCAGAGGGAGACTCAGGGTTTCTTTGGGAAAACGGCCCCGGCTATGTGACACTGCAAACGAAATGGCCTCCAGTGAGCACAGCATGGCCAAGGGCAGGAGCCAAGGACAGGAGAGGTCTGTAGACATTAACAGGGGTCTGGGAACTCTCCCTACTGTCAGCAGCTCAGGTGAGCTGGACCACCCAACCTTCCTGGCTCAAGAGAAATAAAGCAGCAAAGGAGAAGATGGGAACTGTGTGTGTTTGTGTGTTCCTTTGCTACTGTGAGTGGAGAGGAGGAGACCAGTGCAGGACAAAGCTGGGCTGGGTGGCTATGTGAAACCAAAGAAAAAGTTGTTTGGAGAATTTGGGGTGGAGATTTCTATGGCTGAATCGGTGATGTGTTTGCAGGTGTCTGCTGCTCTGCAGGGTGAGTAAGGGCTGCTTTGTTACAGAATCACAGAATGGTTTGGATTGGAAGGGACCTTAAAGACCATCCAGTTCCACCCCTGCCCTGGGCAGGAACACCTCCCACCAGACCCACCAGGTTGCTCAAAGCAGCCTGGTTTTGAACCCTTCCAGGGACGTTCTTCGGTTGCTTTCCCTGGTCCCATTGTGCCAGCTAGAAAAGTCCTCCAGCACAGAACTGGCATTGGGCCTCGAGCAGAGACTTCCTGGGAGTTGTTAAATGGCTTTGGAGCGTTTAGGTGGTACCATGTGTAGCGCAGGTCTGGTCCTGTCCACGTCTATGCTGGGATTGTGCCTCACGAGGAACAGTCACAGGCAGGTCTGGGTGTCCACATCCCCTTTGTGAGGGAGCAGCTCTGCCATCTCCTGCCTCCCTGGGGTGCACTGGGGACATGCTGAAGCTGCCGCATCTGAGGAAGAGCTGTACCTGCGTGGCAGGGCCTCCATGACTGGTATTGGTGGGTTGGCGCTAATGAAGGGGTTTCTGTCTGGTTGTGCTGCTGTCACCGCACACAGGTGGTCCCCTGGGGCACACGGGGCATTGCTTTGTAAAATGCATTCAGATATCTACTGTGAAGTTTGCTTCTCTGGTGCCAGGGCAGTGCAACAGCTTCATTGCAGCACACCGGCCCCTTTAAGGCTAAATTTCATAAAGCTTTTTTATCTGCTGTTTCCTAAAATATAATCTGATAATTAATGGTTTGCTGAATCCGTTATGAAGTGCAATTAGATAGATGCAGAGTTCCTGTGGTTCTAGAGGGACTGGTAGCATTTATCTTCCTTTCCCTCATGCCGAAAGGTTGAACTCTGCCACGGTGATATTTCCCTGCCGAGCGGTGGTTCCCCCCCACGTCTCGCAGCCCAAGACCCTGCAGCAAGCACTGCTCCTGCCACCGTGCTGCCCACAGCCACCGCAGCGCAGGGGAAGAACGGATTGGAGTTTTCCAGCATCATCTTGTGGTGGTTGCTCATGGCCACCAGGCAGAGACAGTCACACAGAGAGTGCCAAAGTGGTGATGCCAGTGAGGTAGTTTGTTGTTCCTGTTGGAGCTTGGAGAAAAGAAGTGAACAGCAAGGAGTGATCCGAGGAGAGGGGGTGAAGCTCATGTTCTCTGTGGCACTTTTTGTGTGTGTGTGGCATCACACACAGGACCCTGTTGAAGGGTTGCACGTGTTGTGCAGTGTTCCTACCTTTCTCTCCCTCGGTTTCAGGTGCAGCTTGTCCTTCAGGCTTTGCACTGAGGAAGAAATGGGGGAAGCGTGAGGTTAAGTTGCCATTGAATCTGGGAATGACCAGGAGATGGTGCTCAAGGTCTTGAGGATTAGTGCTAAGGGACAGGTGCCTCTGCACCTTTGCTGAAGCTCCTCTTCACCTTCCCAGGCCTTACCCAGCTCCTGGGCTGGCAGGCGTGGAGAGACCTTGAGCCACTGCCAGGCTGAAGGACAACTCCAAGCCCTGGATATTGCTGCTTAAAGAAGAGCCTAAAATTGTGCCAATTGTGGCCACCTGTGGAGAGCAGAGGGGGAACTGCTGGAGACCATCTGATGCCTGCCTGGAGACAGAAGAGCTATGTGTGCTTCTTAGGATGAGCACGGGGATAGTGACAGAACAAGAGAGTATGTATTGATGGTCTCTGAGCAGTTGTGTCAGGAGGTAAGCAGTGAATTTTGTCCCACAGGCTGGTGGGTATGGAAGCTGTTCCCTCTTTTCTGGCTCCGTGGGGGCTGGAAGATGTGGAAATCCCAACAGCCTCGGTAAAGCTGATCTCCCTTTGTTCCTGAAAAACTCTGGAGGAAGACTAAAGGTTTAGCAGGGTTTGGGGAGAAGTTGCCTTATTTATAGACCTCTCATAAGGCTTAGTTCGGGAAAAGCATGCCAGTGGTGCATTTTGACTTTGATCCCTTTGGTCCCTGTTGAGTGAGTGTTGTCACAGTGGGAAGGGGATGGTGTAAATCACACATTGGGTGTAGTTCAGGCTCATGTCTCCTGTTTGGGGTCGTCTCTCCTGCCTTTGTATCTGGCAAGAGCCTGCATAGGTGTATCCTAATCCTGGGGTTGTTCAGCCTGGAGAAGAGGAGGCTCCGGTGAGACCTAAGAGCAGCCTTCGAGTACCTGAGGGGGCTACAGGAAGGCTGGGGAGAGCCTGTTTACAAAGGCCTGCAGTGACAGGACCAGGGGCAATGGGTTTAAACAGAAGTAAAGCAGATTTAGATTGGAACTTAGGAGTAAGCTCTTTCCCATGAGGGTGGTGGAGCACTGGAAGAGGTTGCCCAGGGAGGTGGTTGAGGCCCCTTCCCTGGAGACATTGAAGGGGAGGCTCAAGGAGGCCCTGGGCAACCTGGTCTAGTTGGGGGTGTCCCTGCTGACTGGGGGGGGTTGGACTAGATGACCTTTGAAGGTCCCTTCCGGCCCAGATGATTCTATGATTCTATTCTATGATGCTATCCTCAGCAGAGTCCTGCCAGCAGTGTACACCCAGTGAGAGCTCTGTGGCTGTGCAGGGACTATCGAGCATCTCCTGTATCATTAGGAGGAGATAACTCAGATCCCCCTGTTCCAGTTGATTCTTGATGGATGAAATAAGCAGTTGGAGCAAATTGCAGTGTGAGCAACACCTATGTCCTACCCAGAGGGAAGATGCGTTTCCCAGGGCACATCCTGGTCTGGCATGTCCAACGCTGAAGATGCTGATCACTAGCAATTTCTTGTTATGCTGAATATTCTTTTTTTTTTTCTCAGTAAAAAGAAAACATGGAGAATGAAAGATGTGGCTGCACAGTCTCATGTGAAGCAATTGATTGGAAGGAAAAATCCTTATTTTTAAAAATGTGATTTTTGCACATTGTTTTCCAGGTGCTGGGTGGCCCATTGGGTTATGTGGGGTCCTGTGGCTCTCTTGACCTTGGTGCCATCTTCTGTAAGGAAGAGAAGAAGCTATTGTCAGGTCAGGCTAAGACAGGGGGCTGTCCTGCACTTCATTTGTCCTCCTGTTGCTTGGTGCCCAATGCTTTTGGGAAAAGCAGAGTGCCTGTAACAGGAGCTTGGGGAGTAGCATCCTATGGAGGACGTTAGATCAGTTAGTGATTTATGTATCTCCATGCACTAATTGGTGTAATTTAGGGTGCAGGATTAAGCTTGCAACTGTTTGGAACTGCCTGTGTTCTGCACAACTGCCATTCTGAGCTGGTGTCTGTCCTGTTCCCTGAAGGCTCCTTTGGGAAAGGCAGGGTATGGCAACGGCTGTGAGCAGACCCCTCTTGGCATTTCCTAAACCAAAGTGTGACTTTGCAGCCCCAAAGTGGTATTTTAACATGGTATCTGTAAATTCTGTGCTCTGGGCTTTGGGTTTTGGTTTGGTTGTGGGTTTTTTTTTAAATCCAGCCTATCTGTGATTAGGTGCAGAGATGCTGCTGCCTTGCCCAGGAGCGAGGGGTGGAGGTGGCAGGAGCACAGAGAGAGGTGGGATGTTGCTTGAAGCCTCTCCTGGGGAAGAGGAGGAGGAGAGCGGGTACCAGGGATCTGAAGACCCTCAGTGAGCACTGGGAAGGCCCTAGCAGCCCCTGTGCCCTGGCTGACAGTGGTGTCTTGGCAGGGTTCGATACCAGTCCAGCAGGCTGCCAGCTCGTCCCCAGCAAGTTCCAGCACTGGAGAAGGGAAGCGTCATTTTCGACAGCCTCCAGCTCAGCAGAAGCCAAGCGGCGTTTCACAGGGCAGAGATGAGATGCTGCAGCAGCCAGAGGGAATTCCCCCTCCTGAATATCCTTGGTTTGCTGCAGATGGATAGAGCCAAGGTGCTTCCCTGGGAGATGGGCTCAGGAACCTTTTGTCACGGGGAGGAGGAGGCTGGTTAATGGAGCGGGCTCGGCTGCCTCTCAGGCAGCCATTAGTGTGTCTGATCCCCCCGCACAGTCAGCTGTACACTGCCTCGCTGGAGTAAGGCACCACAGTTCCTGATTTTCTGCCTTAAAACAGTAATTCCTTTTATCAGATCTCCAGCCAGCCCTTCACACCTGGGGAGAGCGCAAGCAGAAGGTCTCACTTTGCCTTCCCTGCACCATTTACGGTCACTTAAAGCAGGAAATCTGCCCAGGTTTCTCATCACATTTAAGCAAACCCGACAAAGTGAGCTGGGTTTTCATCCACTTAATACAGGGCACATGGATGCTGCGAGGTGCCCACGACATAGAGCTCTGCCCAACAACCAGGAGCAGGGCCAGGAAGCACCCACGAGTCAGGTCACGGCCCCTGTTTTCTGTGACCTGCAAGGAAACAGCAAGCCCTTACCAGTTGGGGCAGGACAACCCCATGGATGCTCCAGGCTTGGGGCAGAGTGTCTGGAGCTGCCGGGCAGAAAAGGACCTGGGGATGTTGGTCAACTGTCGGCTGAAGAGGAGCCAGCAGTGTGCCCAGGTGGCCAAGAGGGCCAACAGCATTCTGGTCTATGTCGGGAACAGTGTGGTGAGTAGGACTCAAGAGGTGACCATCCCCCTGTACTGGGCACTGGTGAGGCCCCACCTTGAGGGCTGCATCCAGTTTTGGGCCCCCTACCACATAAAAGACATTGAGGTGCTGGAGCAGGTCCAGAGAAGGGCAACAGAGCTGGTGAGGGGTCTGGAGCACAAGTCTCATGAGGAGCGGCTGAGGGAGCTGGGGGTGTTCAGTCTGGAGAAAAGGAGGCTGAGGGGAGACCTTCTCGCTCTCTGAAAGGAGGGTGTAGCCAGGGGGGGTCGGTCTCTTCTCCCAAGGAACAGGTGATGGGACAAGGGGAAATGGCCTCAAGTTGCGCCAGGGGAGGTTCAGGTTGGAGATTAGGAAAAATGTTTCCACTGAAAGGGTTATGAAGGCCTGGACTGGGCTGCCCAGGGAAGTGGTTGAGGCACCATCCCTGGAGGTGTTCAAAAGAGGGGTTGACATGGTGCTGGGGGACATGGTTTAGTGACCTTTTTTTTGTCACAGTTAGGTTGATGTTTGGACTAGATGATCTTGAAGGTCCCTTCCAATCTAGATGATTCTATGATTCTATGTCAGGGGCTGGAGGAGCAGTGGGGATCCGACTGCCTGGCACCCAGGGGCTGTGGGGCTCCATACGTCTCAGCATCATTAGATGCCAGCTGCGCGTGGGGAGGAGGTGGTGCTGGCTGCGCGGAGAGGGCTGCGGTCAGGATGTCAGAAACCATCCTGGGGTCTGCTGGTTGCAACCAGAGGCATGTGGAGCCGTGAGTGGTGTTTGGAGGCTTTAGGAGCTGCTTTTGGCAGAAGTGGGGAGGTGTTTGCTGCTGCCCCTGCTCTGTGCATCGCTGCAGCTCCATGGATGTCTCTCCCATCCAGCTGCTTGCCCACAGCAGTGTGTGACAAGTAAATGACAAAGGGGAGGCTGTGCAGGTGACAACTGCCAGCACAAGTCAAGGGGTGGAAAATCTGCCTTAATTCAGGAGCGGGCAGAGCTCTAATTGCTTGGCATGGTGGAGGAAGGGCCTGGTGGCAGCACTCGTCCCGCTGTGCCAGGGGACTGCTTTCAGTCCTTTCTGCTCTAGCAAAGGCAAAGTGCTGAGGGCATCAGCGCTGGGAAGAGTCCATCTGTACAGAGCACAAGTGCTTGGATTTGCCTTATTTCCCTTCCCCTCCCGGACACCCTTGAGATGCCCAGCATTGAGGGCCATCCAGACAGCGACCTTGTCACTTCTAAGGGGAGCAGCCGATGCCCGCCGTTCTCAGAGAGCTCAGGGTCAAGTTCGCTGACCGATATTTCCTTCATCCCTTGGAGCAGGGATGCTTAGAGTCCTGCAGCAAATGGGAAGCCTGGGCTCGGCAGGTGGGCTGCTTGCATTCTCTGTGCTTCCCAGACCTTTTCCCACCGCCCCAGAGCCTCCTGCAGATGGGGAGGGCTGGCCAGGACGGGTCTGTTGTGCACATCCTCACTCGGAGCATGAAGTAACTGCCAACAAATGGCTCTGTCCAGATAAATTAGCCCTAGCTTCGTGCTGTGCAAAATGATCTCAGCCCACAGGTCTTCCAGCCATTGGAGGCTTCATGATGGAGATGGAGTTTGCTCCTGGCTGCAATAAGGTGAGCAGAGCCCTGCCTCAGGTTTCAAACTGCCTGTGGAGATAATCCGTGCCCCTCCAGCTGTGCTGAACCTGCTAACAGACATGATGATGGCTTTCCCTGACATGTGAATCTGGTGATCTCTGCCCAAGGAGGCTAAGGCCATATGCCACCTACTCCATGGCCTTGGCTTTCTTGGCCAGCACTTGGATAGGGAAAGGTTGAGCTCCAGTCCTTGCCATGCACCTTCATCCCTCTGCTCTGCCTCGTCACCTGGACAAGGCTCCCCTACAGGTTTGCCCCACACCTTCACCTGTGCTTTGTCATCACCCAGAGCATCTTCCCCAAAGCTCACCCCATGGAGATAGTGCATCTCGAGGTACTTGCCATGAGCTGAGCCCCAAGCAGGGCTTTGCTGTCTGTAGAGACTACACTTGGATGCACACCTGGAAAGTCTCCAGTTGCTGGTAAATAGCTCCTGTTCTGGCCTTCTGGAGGGAGGGCTCTGCTTGGTGGGAGGTGGGTGGGATGGCTGGAAGGACCCCCTGGCAGTTACAAAGGTGGGTGGTTCCTTTTATCCACCTTGTGTTGCTTTCAGTTTTTCCAGCCCAGAGGCTGCAGCTGAGACAGTGTTTAGGGCAGAGCCACGCTGTCAGTTGGTGCTTAATGCCATAATAATATTTAATTTGTTTAGCTCGTTGCACTTCAAACTTTAAGTTGTTTCTTTTGTCTCTGAGTTTAGTAGCCGTTGCTGTTGAGCTTCCATTGACACACAGGGCTGTTTCCAGCGTGGTTATAGATGACAGAGAGTTTGACGATACGCAGGAGTAGGTCAGATGATCCCTGTGGTGTGTGTGAACTTCCATTTATCAACACTATGTTTCCCTTGCAGCAAAGCTGGTCTCTGTTAGCAGTGAATTCCCTCTGCAGCTCCCCACAGCCTCTCTCATCGACTAACCCAGATAATCCTCTGCTATCTGTCACATCTCAGTAGATCTATTAAACACAGAAAAGTTCTGATGTCCTTGTACGTAACCAGGGTAGGCAGCTAGATTTTAAATCCCTCAGTGCAGGATACTGTCAAACTTTTATTGAAAATCTAAATAAATAAACCACTTTTACTCATCTGTTTCTCGGTGGTTTGAGAGGGCTTTTATTTTTTAGAGGTGAGGTGTTGCTGTTCACTCAATGGGCTCATTCAGATCATGGGTGGTACAGCTGGCCAGGGGCCGATGGGACCCTGTGGTAGGTGATAGAGCTGGCCAAGAGTTGCTGGGACCCTGTGGTACATGATCAGGAATTGGTGGGACCTGTGGGCAGGCGATTGGAAGTGGGACCCTTGGAGGTTTGCACGGCTGGGGCTGGGGCTGCCTGCAGCGCTGGTGGAGGGTGGGAACGGGCAGCACTTGCTTCAGGGTTTCCCAGGGACTTAATTTCTTTGCCTGTGTCCCTCTGTGCCAGGCTTTGCCAGGCTCCGTCCCCTCCTCCCTTTAGTTCTGGGAGGGCCAGCGGGGCCAATGGCAGAGAGAGCCTGTTACTGCTGCTCCTTCTTCTCACCGCTGGTGTGCCTGTCCCCTCCTTCCCCTCTCCCACTGCAAAAGGAGGATGATTCAGCACTTGGCAGGGAATTACCAATGCCTGAGGGATTATTGCCAGCGTCTTGGAGCGGCGCTGGGAAGCCGTGGGGCGATGGGGGTCCCTGTGCTCCTCTGGGTGTCATCCCTGTCCTCATGTGGAGGTGGAATGCAGCCCCAGGACAGCATGTGACACGCTGTGTCCCACCTCTACAGCCCACCCTGCCCGTGTCGTTCCCCCCCAGCCCCACGGGGGACCCCAAGCTCCGGTTCCCCTGCCGGCAGCGGGCACCTCTTCTTGCCAAAGCCACCAAATGCCACCTCCTTGTTCTGTGCCAGGAGCTGGCTCCCAGGGCTGTGCTCCTGCCTGTGGGGAGGGGTCTGTGGGAACAATCGCTTCCCCTGGGCTGGAGGGGCATTACTCTGACCTGTAATTTGGGGGGGGGGACACACACTAATTGGTGTTGGATTAAATGTGAAAGCAGCTGGGCTGTCTCCTGCAATGGGAAGCAGAATGGGGTGGAGAGCTGCCTGGGATGGGTGGGTGGCTGCAGGTCAGGGGGCTGAATGCAGCCCCTGGCTAGTGATGGGCTTCAACAGGGGCTGCAGGACCTGCCTGACCCTGGGGAGGAAACTGGCTGGGCCCTTAAGATTTGGACGTTGGCATCTCCAGTGCTCCTGATCTCCCAGAGCACCTCTTGGTGCTTGGCCCTTTGCCCTCCCGGAGCCCACCACGCTGTGCTGTAGGGCTGAGGGGGTGGCGTCTTGGGGGGAAACCAAACTGCTGGTGCTCTGGAGACCCCAAAAAACCTTTGAGGGCCGGAGTCTGGCAGCGTAACTTGTTTACTTGGGGTGCCTGTGATAAGGGCTGAGGGGAGTCTCCCTCCCTGCACAGTGGGGAGCCACCCCCATCCTCTACTTTTTGTTTGGGGCAGCTCTCTGTTCATCACTGGGTTGCTCCATTATCTTCTGGCCCTGCGGGTGAGCTGTGTCCCCCCCTGCCTTCAGAGTCCTCTTCTGGCGCGTCTTCCTTCAGGCTGTGTGTGCAGCGCTGCACGGGCTGCGCACACACAGACCAGGTTTCCCCTCCCAGCCCTGTGCGAGCTTGGCCAGAAGAAGTGTCTGCTGAGACTGGTGCCTCCTGCCTTCTCCTGGCACTGCCAGCTCCTTGGTGCTGGGGGTGGGGGTACCAGCCAGAAAATCTCCCCTGGAGGCAACAGGGGGCAGGTCGGGGGGGGGGGTGGGGGGGTGGGTGGGCAGAGTCTTCCAGCTGCCCAAGGGATGGTCTAGATGGGCATCTCACAGGCTTGCCCACCACTTGGTCCACCCACCCCTGCTCTGCTCTGGCAGGCTCTAGTGGGGTGCATCAGTGCCCGGTCTCGTAGGAGGAGCAGTGGCAGAGCAGAGCGGCTGTTGCTGGGCAGGATGACGGAAGAAGAGGATTATGACAAACGCCATTACCAGGGAGTACTTTCCTCATGGCTTTTTTTTTATTTGCCTTTTTTTTTTTTCCTTTTTTTTTTCCCAAGCTCAGATAATGCAGAACACATCCATAGAGATTTCGTCTCAGTTTTCCCCCAAAAAACCCTTTCGTCTGTGATGAAGCCTGAGACATCACCAGCACAAAGAATTCTTTTTTTTTTTTTTTTTTTTTTAAGTTGTTAACGCCTGCAAAGAGGGGTTTAAGAGAGAATGACCTTCGGTGTCGGTTATAATCTCACTGCATGAGTCTCTAATATCCCTTGCTCATGCGAACACGTACACCCAGCTTCCCCCAGAGCATCCTTCCAGAAAATCGATGAGTAAATGGGATTTGCCACACTGGCCCAGCTCCCTCAGGGTCCTCTCTTCAGAAATGACTGGTCCCGTGCTCCAAAGCTCTGCCACCCACACAAGTGCTTCTGCAGCCGCCAGATGGGGAGAGAAACCCCTCCCCGGCTTTGAAGGAAATTTTGTGGCCATCGCTGTTGGAGTGCGATGTGCCACTGCAAAGCCTGTGGCTGATATCTGGGTTGAAATAAATTTAGATGTGGCTTGGCAGGATTTGCTCCAGGCCCCTCATGTCCAGGGAAACGGCTCTGGACACGGGTTCTCCACGATGCTCCACCTGTGAAGTCATGGCTTCAAACATGGTGAAGCAAAAGTCCTATCTGATGGCCACTGTTGATGGTCACTCAGAGGAGGATGCTGGCTGCGTGTCCTGCTGTGCCTCTGTGCTGCTAAATCCTGCCGTGTGAAGGGTCTACCCCCATGGCATCTCCGAGTGATTTGCCATGTCAGGAGGAAAAAGGCACAGCAAGGATTTGGGGGGGGGGCGGACAGGTTGAGCTAGGTGATCTCCAGAGGTCCTGTCCAACCTCAACTACACTGTGAGTCTGTCATTGTAATTTTTTTGCAGATCTCTCCAATTTTTCCCCCAAGGCTTTGGTTGGGCTTCCCTACTGCACACAGAGCAAACCCTAAACTCAGGAGTGCTGCATCCCTTTTCCTGCTTGAGAAAAAATGGACCAAACCTGAGACCTTTGGTGTGGGCTTCAGTGCAGTCCTAGTGCCAAGATGGGATGGAGTAGGACAACTTAGGGTGGAAAGTTTGTCTCACCTGGCTCCTGGGGGAAGAGTATTTGACTCCCAGTTATGCCATGTATCCAGAAGGACTGGCGCATGGTACCTGCTCTTTCCAGAGTCAGTGAGATCTCCTGTGGCTCAGGAGGACATTTGACAGCTCTGTACCACTGCTATAGCCCTATGGCAGCACTGTTACAGCTGCTCCTACAAAGCAGGGGTAATTTCTGACAGCTTCTACTTCCCACATCAGCTGTATCTTACTGTGAATGGGATTTTGACCCAGCTCTGGAGGTACCTAAATGTTGGGTCCTTCCCTCCTGGACCACACTGCTCTCCTGTCTCTGTGGATGCTAATCTGACCTTGCAGTTTCCACAAGTACCCAGGCATCTGGCTGGATGGCAGCCCCATCCTGCCACTGCTGCAGTGTTGGAGCCCCAGGCTTCTTGTCACAGCGCGAGACACCGCAGGGCAGGTCCTACCAGCAGCAGGACCACACAGCTGAGCATCACAGCGACCGCCGTAGCTGGTGGCAGGCAGAGCTATCAGCAGCTCTCTCTCTTGTCCAGCCTCCGTGCTGGCTGTTTGCCAGCCTGATGCTGTCCTTCCTCGGGTTACCCTTCCTCCAAGGAGGCTGGTCCTACTTGGCAACGCTTGTCGCCTGTCCCCCGTCCCCTGACAGGGCCAACTGTCTCCCTCCCCGCCCAGTGCTGCTGCTGCAGCTCCACACGCTCCATCTGTGCTGGGGACATGGTGTCTCCTGGTGCCTGCAGGCACCTCCCAGCACTTGCCGAGTCGCTTTGGCTTTGCCCTTTAGCCTTCTGTTCAAAATCTTCCAGAGCTGCCCTTCCCAGTTTTCTCTACCCTGCTGTCTCCAGGCTCTCTCCAGGTCCAGGATGGTGTCTGGCCACCCCTGCTCCGGACTAGGACCCGTCTGTCCTCGGTGAGGCTGGAGAAACCTCTTATGGTACCAAGACAAGGAGCCTGGTAATGTCCACCTGGAAAACCCCTCACTCATCCAAACTGAAACACGTCCGGGTCACCTTCATCCTACCCAGGAACCATGCAGCAGCTTAGCTTGACTATTTCTTTCAGCAACCACACCGCTTAAAGATCAGGTACCGCAGGGGATGCCGGCTCACTGCCCGGCAGAAAACAGGGCTGCAAAAACCAGCCCCCCTCCATGTCCCACCAGGGTGCTCCTGGCTGCACCTCTGTGGGCAAGTCCAGTCCCCTTGGGAGATTTCCCGTCCTGTTGGGTGCAGAGAGGCACGTGGATGTTTAATGACAGTTGAGATTTGTGAGTAGTGACTTCATTATTCAGTGATTAAAATATTCCAGCTTCATTGCGACACAGGGGTGCATTAATGATTTATAGTATTGCATTTTGATTCGACATCTTAGCAAACTTTAAAAGCTTGTGCCATGGATTCTGCTGAAATCTGGAAATTAAATCTGAAAATTTAGTTGTTCATTGGCTTGAAAGACAGGAAAATGGGCTAGATGCACCATGGAGAAAAAAAAAATATTAAAGAGTCTTTGAAAAGTGACTGTAATCCAGACCATGGGGTGGCTGCACCCCTGCCCGAGGAGGCGGCACTGGCCCAGGGGGAACAGCATCCATCTCCAGACATGACAGGAGGCTGGCACGTGGCCTGGCTGCTCTGACCCTCTGTCATTCCTCTCCAGACAGCTTTGGCAGAGTTTTAAGTCTCTTCTAATGCGAGGGGTCCTGGGAGCCAGGGTCTTCCAGGAGTGTTTCTAGGCCACAGAGGCTCCTAGCACCTCTCCCCATGGGACACTGCCCTGTGACCATTCCTCCCAGCAGACCATGCCAACCCTTCCTCTTGCTCCTCAGGTGTAGGAGGCTGGGAGTGAGGCACAGTCGAGTCTTTGCTGTTCCTTCAGGGAGTCCAGCATCACCAAACATCCATCTCCATCCTCTGCCTCACCCACTATTACCAGTGGATGCTCTGAGACCCTTGTGACTGAATCTCTGGTGCACATCATGCTTCCCCATCAATGGCTTTATTTCTTACCTCTGCATTCAGGAGAATGCTGGGGCTGTGTCTTCTTCTTGCCTGTGTCCCAGGTGGAGCAGGAGGGACCATGTGGTGGGGTCTGTGACCTGCTCAGGGCGCAGGGGTTCAGAGGCACGGAGGGGAGGATGGTGTTTTCACTCCAGACCTTCCCATTGCAGGGTCTGCCCCTTGAACTGATGGCTGTGGCACCCCCAGGAACCTCCAAGGACCCCCAGGTCCCCTTTGGGTGTGTTGTCACCATCCCCTTTTATCCTTACTCCCTTCACAGCCCAATTAGCTGTTTGCTTAGGGTACTGCAAACATCACTTGATAAGTTTACCTAATTGCTTCATTTAAGTTAATTACTTCTTGGCTGAACAAGAAAGAAACATAATTGATGTCAGGGCGTATTTGTCACTCCAATTAATGTCCCAGGAGTGGGGAACTTGGCTCCCCCCTTGCAGCCTTCCTCCCCGGCAGGGGCTGGCAGCTCTCTGCTCCCACAGTCCCTGGGACAGCGGGATTGCGGAGGTGGGGGCTGCACTGGGGGGAGTCATGCCGTCCATCATTCCCTCCTGGTGCAACCCCTGCCGTCCATCATGCCCTGCCGGGTTGGCCTCCCCATCCATCGTGCCCTATTGGGGCACACCCCATCCATCATTCCATGCTGGGGCAGCCCCCCCATCCATCATGCCCTCCTGGGGGGGCTGCAGAACCCTGCAATGCCATCTCTTGCCCCCACATCATGCTCTCCACCTCTTGGACCCTGGGAGCAGCTGTTTCCAGGCACCAGCGATAAATCCCATTATGCAGCAGCGCCCACCTGATGGAGGGGGAGGGGAGGGGAGGGCAGGGAAGCTGCCCAGTGTGTCAGTGATGAGGGCGATCACCCGAGGTGTGGGCTGTGAGCACCTTCTGTATTAACCTATTGATGGGGAGAGATGACCCCCCCAGCTCCAGCCTGCCCTGCACGGGGAGCCAGATGCAGACCGTGCCCTGCACAAGACTGAATTCAGGCCGTGCTCCGGCTGCATCAGAGGGGTCGGGGTCAGGACACAGCCCCAGGTGACTTCAAGTCCTGTTTGCTGGGAGTTAGGACAGCGGGTGGGATGCTGGGCTGAGGTCCCTCCTGCTAAATGAAGCTGGCAGCAATTGTCAGGGAGTTTGCACCCGCTTCTTTCTTTCAGGGGTGGGGTTTTTTTTTCCCCTTCCCTTTCCATCTGAGAGGATTTGAGGCAGTAGGTTATCTCATAAAAAGCTTTCCCTGGGAGTGGCAGTGCTGGACTTGGGGTGAATGCCCCAGAGAAAATGCCTCCTACTCTGGTGAAATCTTCCTCCTGTGACCTGCGCCGGGAGGTGAACTTTTGTGCAAGAGAAAGATAATCCCCTTTGCTCACCAGGACTGAAGGCTCTGTGATAAAAGCTTTATTCAAGATCAAAGACATATGCTGCACATTTTAAATATTTTTTTTTAAAACTAGTACCTTAAACAAAAAGTTTGGTGTGGCCCTGAGTGGTGACGGCTCCAGAGCTCATCTTCCCGGTCGGTGCCGGGAGCAGGACAGTGCGGGAATGTCGCCGTGACCATTATCCCAGCACAAAGAAAGCCTGGGGGCTCAGCTCCCGTTTCCTGTTGCCCAAAACCACTCAGGGTTCAGGTTCCCTTTCAGGCTGGAGGATTATCCGGGCAGCTGGAGGAGGCGGGGGGGGGGGGGGGGGGGGGGCCGGGGGAACGG
>JAOQGH010000008.1:8595387-8611528 GCA_025769975.1 Gallinago jamesoni
GGCCTGGGGAAGGGTTCGCGTTTGATCTTGCTCAGCAGTTTTGTCTGCGCAAGTGTCCGGGGGGGGGGGCTTTGCTCCAGGAAACCTCCTGCAATGGAGGTGACACAAAGAGCCGTGAGCTTTTCTCGGCAGAGAGCTGGCTGATGGAGGGGTGTTGTGCCCGTTTGCATTTCAAAAGCCAGGAGAAGGGCTCCCAAAACTGTGAGCTCAGCTACAAATTGCAGGCTTGTTTCTTCATTATTGGAGACCCAGTGCTGGGACCCCTTTTGTTGCCTTCTTCCCAGCTGCAGACTTTCCCCAGCAGCCACCCAGGCTGGTACCCAGCAAAATCAAGCCAAAAAGTGCCTCTTTTTGGGGTGCTGGGCCTCCTGCATCAACACCCACATCCTCAGGACATCCCATGCCACGGGGTACCCTGTGCCTGAGGACACTTTATGTTGCTGAATATATCACAGGGCACCCAACTGCAGGATCCCACATCATGGGACACCCCCGACGCACGTGCCCTGGGTCTCCGGACACCCTTTAGTATAAGACACCCCATACCCCTGCAGTACAGAAGTATAGTGTGAGAGGCTTGATTGCCAGGACCTCACATTTCAGACAGTGAAAAAAGTCCCACGTAACCTGGTTTTCACCCCCAGGACTGATTTCTCACATCACAGCCAAGTCCTCTTGTGTGTAGAATGGCAGAGGATCTCTCACTTCCACTACTACACCCTCTCCGCATTTAGCCCTTTGTAAAATGAGGGATCACAGGTCGAACTGTGTGCTCAGGATAACTCCTCTGAAGCTAATGGACTTATTATGGTCCCTCATCTCAGAGCTAAGCTCAGCAAACCTGCTCTCAGTGGAAAAGGAAAAAAATATCTCTCCAGGAACGAAATCCACTCTGTCGAGTGCCACATGTTTTGCACAGAGATAAATCTCAGTCCTCTGTGTGGCTTCTGCATGTCCCTCTGCTGTCTTCCTCAGGTCTCCAGGCAGCCCATGAGCCCCATCCCAGCTCTGGAGCAAAGTGGTGGGGTCCACCTCTGCAGAGCAAGGGATAACATGATGTTTGCCAGCTTGTTCTGGTGAAAATTGTTTGGTTCACAGGCTAGGGCATTGCAAAAATCCAACTTGCCTCACACTGTTAGAGAAAGAAAACCATTTAGAGAAATCAGGGTTGACCCTGATGTACCTGCTCTTCAGCAACCCTCCAGCTGGCTTGGGCACAACTGTCTCACCAGATCAGCCTTATGACTGAGAGAAGATTATCCTCAGCAGGACCAAGGAGCCAGGAAGGGTTGGTTAAGGAGCTGTATGGCTGATCGGATCTCACCACCTGCAGTCTGAAGCCTCTTTTACCTTCTTGTGTAGCTCTTACTACACAACCTTCCCCTGCAACCACAAGCAGATACCAACTTGGATGTGTCACTGAGAAGATGGCTACTGAGCATGAAATGAGAGAAGGAGGAAGACAGCGGACTGGCTGAGTCTGGGATCTCATGGTCCAAGCAGAGAGAAGAGTTTAGCCCACACAGGTTTAGGAAAGGGGGACAACTTTCCCTGTGCAGTCCATGAAGACTATGGCCCTATTGTAGGCTGCTACCAACAAATGGGTTGGAGAGACTGAGACAGGACTTGCTCCTGATCCCTGCCGGGCACAGGTCAGCAAACTCCTCACTGAGACTCACCACAGATGAAAAATCAGCACAACATCTTTATACATCTCTCCAGAGCCAGGGGTGAGACGCTTGGTCCCGTAGAAGTTGCAGGGCTCTGCCTTGCAGCTTGAGGAGGAAAACAGTGGGGAGAGTTCCCAGAGCTTGGGGAGGATTTTTCTTCCCCGGGAAGAAGATGCAGAAGGTTTGTAATGTGGGGAAGAGCTTCCCCTGTCAGCTGGGCCCACACCAAGCTCTTCTGCTCTGTCTTCTGTGGTGGAGCAATGTCCCCCTCCATGCTGTGCAGCAGCTTGTGCCAGCGTGGCTGCCAAGGACATGTCCAGGAGCCATGCGGAGTGCTCTGAGAGCAGCTGGGGCAGAGGAGAGGGGCACAGCCCAGACCTCTTCCAGGGGAAACAGTCCTTTTCTTTAGAGTCAAAGCTCCATTGGGGAAGGGGTTGTTCTGGACACGGGAGAACCAGCCGCACAGCAGCTGATGGAAGTGCACTCACTGGGTAATCCAAGAGCTCTAATGATCTGCCTTTGATCTCCTATTCAACGGGGAGATTTATTACAGCTTTCATTTCAAGTCAGAACTGATGAATTTCAGTGGACCTGTCGAGTGGCTACAATCTGGAGGAATTTATCTTTCAGGAGGGAGAGACAGTCTCTTTGTCTCTCTGAAATGATGGGGGGAGGCATGGGACCCAGCTAGTGCGGGTCAAATGATACCTGCTGCCAGGTATCAAGGTCCACCAGGCTCAGGGCAGGCTCTCTGCTCCAGCCAGGGCACCACAGCTCCTTTGGTGGCCTTTCTACTTTGGCACAAAGTTAATACGTGTTGTTGTCCCTCTTCCCTGCTTGCGCAGACAGCCCAGAGGGGCTGAGATCCAGTGTCATGGGACAGGGCTCAGAGGGCTCCTTCCTTGGAGCCAAGCACTGCTCTGGATCTGGGACATGCCTCTGCTTCTCTGGCATCAGGAGGCCTGGAAACCTGGTGTCCAAAACAGTCTCTCCTGGCTCAGGTTGTGTGAGGGACCTCTGTTGCATTTTAAACTATTTTCTGCATATTCACCAGGATCAACACATTTTTCTTCTGTCTGTTCAAGGATGTTGGGGGGAGCCTGTTTCAGACTTTTCCATGTAGGTGCACTTCAGCTGTTCCATCTCACAGTATTTTCGCTTGATACCTCTTCACCAAAACAGGTCTGCAGCAGCAGATCCCTTATAGGAACACCGGGATGGCCTGCGCCATCCTGTGGCATGTGGAAAAGCTGGGGAACTTTGCTAAATAGAATAGAAATAGAAATTTTATTGTTGCTAAGATCCACAGAAGAGCTCTCGGGCATTATTTGCAGCCTCTGGTCAGTTTGAAGGCTGCTCCTCAGCAGGGCCAGCTCTGGGCACCTCTTTGTGATGCTGCTGCTGCTCCCTCTCAGAGGCAGCAAAGGCAGGAGGGTTTCTGTTACATATCGGAGGTGGTTTGGAATTAGGCTTGGACCAAGAGATGTTCTCCAACATTTAGCATCTGGAGCTGTTTCTCCCAGTCCCAGAGCTGCTCCCGTTGCTTTGGTTCACCCTCTACCCCATCTTGTCCCCATCTCTCCCACCAAGGAAGAGACTTTCACCTGGTCGGAGACGGCACCTTCATGATGCTCTGTCTCAGTGCTGCCACGTTAGCCCTGGGAGCACTGCACAGGTGAAAACAGCATCCCACCACCGTCCTGGCCACACCAGTTGTCCTGGCCCCACACTGCTGTGCTGATGTGGTCCCACTGTGCAGCTCTGCATGGTGTCCTGTCAGGCTCTGCACTGGCTGTGGCACCTCCTGTGGGGCTGTCATGCTCTCTCCCATCAGCAGACAGCAAAGGGGCTGCGACGTGCTGCTGCTCTTGAACAGGGATGGGCTCTCCTAGGACAGGCTTGGCTGCCTTCCCTGGCGCGTCTCCACTTCACGAGCAGTTGTCTGAGGATGTTGCCAGCCACACTCTGTGTCAATCCCTTGGTCCTTTGCTCCCATGGGACCTGTGGTGGCAGCAGGAGATCTTTCCTCTCCTTTCTTCCCTGGTCCCTTTGAGGATCTTACCCACAGGAGACTCAGGGCAGGGCAGCAGGAGGATTGCTGGGCTATTTGGGCTTCCCTTGGCCATGTGTGGTCCCTTAGGACCCTGCTGCTGGCCCCAGTCACAGGACCAAGGGAAGAGCCATGTCCCTGGACCAGCCCAGATCAGTGACATGCAGGGGTTTTGGGTGAAGAGCTGGTACCAAGCACTGGTGCAGCCAGGGGCGGGAGAGATGCATGTGGTCTGTGCAGACAAAGAACAAATGCTGTGGAGAGGTGGTACCATCCCAAAGGGCCTTTTGAGGCAGCAGAGGGCAACTGGAGTGCTGGACTTACCCAGATCCATCGTGCAATGAGATGGACGTGGGACTTTCTGGGAGCAATGCCTGGCCCAGCCGGTTGCATCGCTGAAGCTTTGGTTTCATATGAGGAGTTTGTTGGTTTGGGTTCTGTAGCAAGACAGGTTAAGCCAATTTTAACCCAGGGTGCTGAGCTGAAGCCTCTTCTTGCTCCTGGCCATGCTGCCAGCTTCCTGGTGTGCATCTACCTCCCGCTGACAGCGGGACTGCACACAACTACAATGGATGGATGCTGGTGGCATCGTGCTGTCAGCCCCCTGCCGTGTGCCCAGGGCTGCACTGCTGACCCAGCTCAGCTGTGGTTGTGGGGTGTCCCAGTGTGCAGCATCCGGGGAGCACCTGGGGCCCCGTCAGACCTCGGGACTGGGGGGGGTCTTGTGAGAGTCCAACACATCCCCAAGCCTCACAGGTGAGGGTGTAAAGCTGCATGAAAGGGATGTGACCTGGTCCCTCCGCTTCATCCCCATCGATTTCCAGGCTGCCCCACTGTGGCCATGCAACTGTAACAGGCGTGGGTGGGTGGCAGTGGCAGGGGAAGAGCCACCCCTTGTCAGTCTGTCCCCTGATCCAGCCAGCCAGAGACTGCCAGAGAGCAGCCACCGTATTGATGGCCCTGTCACCACTTGAGGGATGTGTTTGGGTGAGCAGCCATGGCATTAGCGGTCTGCTCCCGTGTTGGCTGCATCAGGGTCCGCCAAGGTCTCTGTCCCTGGCAGTGGCTGCACTCAGCAACTGCTGCCCCAGGAAGCCAGACCACAGGGATGGCCGAGGTAACCCTCAGCAGGGCAGGAAGGGGAAGAAGAAGACCAAGGTGGTGTTGTGTCCATCAGGAGATGAGGAAATGCTTGGTGAACACATTTGATGAGCTCACCATGGGCACACAGTAGAGGTGTAGATCCTTCCAGCTCATGCTTTGTGCCGGCTGGCTTTGACACTTTGACAGGCTTCAACGTCTTCAGTGAGATCAAGAGTGTAGGAAGATGACTGGGGCTGGACAGTAAATTTTTTATTTATTTATTTATTTTTTCAACAGAGAGTGCTGATTTGCTGGTCTCAAAGCCATTAGTATGAAATGGTTGGCTTGGGAAAAAATACCTCTTTGGAAAATACAGGATTCAGGAGTCTCCAAATCTCCAAATTTCTACAGTGATCCCTTTGGATGCTGTCAGATTGGAGAAGCTCAGGATCTCTTTGTTCAGAGCTGGTCTGTCCTTCAATAGGTAAATGGGGATTCCTTTTCTCCTGGCTGGAGGTGCAAAACTCATTCATAGTCCTTCATATGCTTGTGGGGACTGAGGCGTATTTGCTGGACCTGTGCTGTTTGCAGGTGTTATTTCTACTTCTGGAAGGAAAACAATGACCCAGTAGATGTGGGAAGAGTTGTGGTGTGCTGCACCAGCCTATCTATATGGTGTCAGGCCCTGCACCAGCCCCTCCAAACTCTGCTCGCTCTTATTAGTGGGTTGTTTATTTATCTCTTGAACGGGCAAATAACATATAAGTAGTTTTCTTTTTCATTTGCCCCCTCATTAACATAATGCTGAGCAGGAGGGCAGATCTGAGTGTTGCTGTCAGTCTGCATTGCGGGGATCCAGCCCTGAGAGACACGTAGCTCTGGGAGCTTGCTGCACGGCCATCCGTCAAGCCAAACTGACCCAAGTGTCCCTATGCAGAGAAAATGTCAGACCCCCAGCAGAGAGAGATGAGCATGTGGTTCCCTCTGCCCAGCACAGAACAAGCTATTCTTGCCATTAATCCTTCTGGAGAATGTGGCTCCTTTCTTGGGCAGCATTAAAATGATCTTTGTTTTCTAGTTACAGTCATGGTGCAGTCACCCAATGTCTGACTCTCAGGCTGCCCTGGTTGACCCTGTGTTATTCACCACCATGACATTCACCTGATGACAAACCCAAGTGGTTGGTAAAGCTTTTCATAAACACTATGAAAGTATGCTTGCCTCTGATAAATCCTTTGAGCACGGTTGTGTGTGTTGGTTCGAAGGTCCCCTCAGAGCAGCAGGTGGCAAATCCTCACCAACCTAGAGGAATTTGGACTAGTTCTTCCCCACAGGGCACAGACCAGACCCCTCACTGCAAACATCTTGTCACCTGGGCTTCTCCCTCCAAACATGTCCTGCAAAATCAGCCTTTCTGCCCTGACCTGGGGAGGAGCCCACAGCAGAGGAGGTTCTGGAGCTAGTTCTGGAAAAGACCTTCAGAAGGAAGGCTGTACCCACAGGCATTCAGAACAAGGACACAAAGAATCACAGAATCACAGAATCTTAGTGGTTGGAAAGGACCTTTGAGATCATCGAGTCCAACCACATTAAAAAAAAACCCACAAAACCAAAACAAACAAACAAACAAACAAAAACAAAACAAAACAAAAAACCCCACCCAAACAAACACAAACACACATCCACAACCCAAAACAGAACAAAAAAAAAATACCCACAAAAACAAGAAACACAAATGAAGAAATGGGCCACAATCTGTGAGGTCTGAAGTAAGTTAGATCCTGAGGAGAGACATCACCCTGCAACCACCGTTGCCTCCCAAAGAGTTTTAAAGTGAGTTTGTTATCATTAGTTCTGGACATCATTGATTGACGTCCTATGTGTTGTCATGAATGAGTGATCCTGGCCAGAGCACTTAACACTCATGTGGGTGCTGGGGGTGAGTTGATGAGGTCATCCTGGAAATGACATTAAATAAAATCACCTTCACATTTATGTTGTTTCCAACTGAAGCTTTTACATAAATTCTTGCATTTTGAGCTTATGAACAGGATCTTTTCTGGTATAAAGAAGCATGTTTAAATGGAGAAGTCTCAAGATTACTTTCTGATGAGTGGGACACTGTGGCCATCACACTGATCCCCGGACTGACACTGTGTCCGTGGCTGGAACACACAGTCCCTTGCTCCTTCCTCCAACCCACTTGTTCCTCATGTCACCCCTTGGGGAAACAATCCCATCTTTCTCATGAACTGCCCAAGTCACTGAGGAAATGTCCTGAAAAGAGACTTCCACGACACATGAGACTCTCTGGGCTCCATGGAAAGGGATATTTGGCAGGCTGGCTGGTGGAAGCCTGTTCGTTCTTGCCATCCCCATGCTCAAGGGCTGAGCTGGAACCCCCCCAGGCTTGGGCTGGAAGTGCAAGGGCTGCTTGGCACATGGCTGCCTCTTCGGTCCTGAAAGGAAAAAATGGTGATGCTTAAAACTTTTCTGCCTAAGAGGAAGTGGCAGGTGCAATGAAAAGTTAATGACAGTGGCTGTGCCTTGCCGAGTCCGGGCTCTCCCCTGCCCTGCCACCCTCTCCTTTCCAATTAACGCCCAGCAGGATGGCCAGCCCAGGGCATGTGTGCCAAGGCAGGAGGCAGCGGGGCAGGGATGGATCGGAGGAGGCACCAGCTGCTCCTCTCATTGCTTGAAGCAGATGAAAGGATCCTCCATGTGTCTGATATGGGAACAGAGGGCCCTGTGCTGCCTCCTCCTCTCCTCTTGCAGCCAGTGTCTCGGGAGGTGAGCATTACAATGGCAATTGTAACCGGGATGGTTACCATGATAATTCTAGTAAGGAGCATGGCAGCTACTGATATTGATGCCTGGTGGGTTTGGTGCTCAGGGTGAGCAGTGTCTGTCCCACTGGGCACAGGATGCTGCTACTTTGTCTCCCCAGGCACACACCCACTGGCACCACCGTGCCTCCAGAGGGATGGGGAGCTGCCATGGGAAGAGAAAAGCAATTGGAGCCTACAGCATCCCAGCTAGGGAGAGGGAGATTAACAGCCCAGAGCTTCAAGAAATTTGTTTCTGGCATGGCTTTCTGGATGTCCTGCTGGTTTCCCATCCTGGCTACTGGCAGCCAAAGGGACAGGGGTTTGGGGAGAACAGGAGGGGACAAAGTGAGACACTGAAAATCAAGATGAGAAGTTTGAACATCCAGCTCAGGCAGTGCCTTGCCCAAGGTGACCAGGGTATGAAACCACCAGTTGCAAATCAGCCAGCTTGCCAAAAGTAGCAGGGGTGACCTGTCCAGTGAGCCCTGGGCACTGTTTCTCCCTCCAAGTTGGAGGCTGATGACCCTTGGCAAACTGCAATTGCTGCTTCAAGCCCTCCTCCCACCCAGGGGGTTTTGAGTTGCATGGCAGAAACATGCCGTAACGCTGGCACCAGCTTCTCTGCTTGCTGCTCTTGCCTGGGAAATTGGGGTGGTGGGCTCTACGCAGCATGGTCTGCAGGACACCCAGAGAGTCCCCATCCCATCCAGACACTTGGGTGTTGGACGCGACCCAAGGCTGGGAAATGCAACCAAACACCAAGAATTAACCAAGATAGTGGAGAAAAACCTCCCTCGCTCTGAACCCTGATGCTGTAGTTGTTCGATTCGGTCTGTGCCCCCTCGTGGACCTTTGTCAGAAATCCAGGGTAAACTCACAGTAAACAGATGACAATTTGAAAGAGACATTCAGCCCTGGACTGCAATGACCTTTCTACAAAACCCTCAGTGAAAGCCTCTGCTCAGCAAGTGCCATGTGTGCTTGTGGTGGCAGGAGCTCATCTCTCCGTCTGTGTCGGTGCAATTTGCATTAGTCCAGGAAAATGTCACAGGTTACATGTCCTGGGGCAAGTTCTGCTCCATCTTCTCCTGCAGTTCAGAGGGAAATTGGCCATGCTTCCCATCCCTGACCCGCTCTCAACCCCTCTCAGAGCCGTGTGAAATCTGCAGCCGATAGCTCTTGGCTCAAAGACATCATGTGTAAAGACGCAGGAGTGTAACTAGTGCCACTCAAAATCCCATCACACCCGCCTGGTAATGAAAGAAATGGCTCTATCCAAAAGCAGCTGACATCTCAAGGTTTTGGGCTGACAGGGAAACCTGCTTAGAGATTCAAGGCAGGCAGAGGAAACTGGATGCAATGGGCTGACAGGGCTGAGGAAAGAGCTCTCTGCCTCCTGCTTGGCCCCTCAGCAGAGGGATGGACGGTGTGGTGCAAAGCCTGGGAGAAGAGAAGAGGGTTGGTGCTCATCCTAAGGGCCATTGTTTCTGGACAAATGCCTGCGTTGGACTGAACTGGAGCTGGATGTCAACCCGATTTTGTCTGTGTTGAGAAATATTCACTAATGCTACAGCTGTTCTCAGGGCCACTGACCACCACCCCACTGTGGCCAGTCACTGGTTTCAAGTGTCTTAGTGTGCTTCCCTTGCTTGGCTTCATGAGGACCTTAGAGGCCATGAATGTCTGCACTCATCTCCAGTGGACACCTCTGAGATGCGGGGCATGTGGGGTTCAGGTTAGGAGGAGCCACTACTGGGAGTGACCCTCATGTTTGACCAGTTCAGATCAGAGGTGGTCTGTCCTGGCATCCACTGGCTCCGCTGCAGCTTCCCAGGAAAGGTCTGGGAGTCTCCAGGGCCCTTCCTTGGGGGCTGATCCCTCCGAGGCAGTGGGATGCTGACTCCAGTCTATCTGGAATGTGCTGGAAAAAACCCACAGCCTGGAAAAAGCCACAGTTTATGGGACAGAACATGCTTCTGTGGGACTGATCCCGGCTCTGCACCCTCCCCAGAGGGCTGTGACGAGCCACACACACTGCACATCACATCAGCTCTGGGAACCACTGGTCCCTGGATAGGGACTAGAGAGGGCCCCTCTCCCCTCGTCACCAAGCTGGCTCTGCTAATGAGATGGCTCCTCATTTGCATGGGCTTGCGATGCTGTGGCCGGGAGGTTGGCTCCGAGGACATGAACGCGGGGACAGCACTGACCTGCCTCTGCCGCCTTCTCTCCAAGTGCCAGCCCGTCCCCCTTAATGGGGAGCTTTGAAATGACTTGTTCATTTATCCTAATGCAATAAGAGCCCAGTTTGAGTGCGGTCTTTGTGCAGGAGCAAACTGTCTCTGCTCCCTGGAAAGGCAGTATTATGCTGTCTCTCACACTCCAATATGCTAATACACCAACTCCCTGCAATTTCATTTTCAACAGGGACTAATTTAAAAGAAATGACCAGCCTGCCAGTGGACTTCAAAGATATCTTTTGATGAGTTTTAGCAGCTTCAGCAAAACTCTAATTTGAATTTCAGTGGCTGCCGTGTGATTTTCTTGGTGACAGTTAAGAGAGATGATAGCGCCAGCTCCATCTGTCATTGGAGCCTCCTCTCTTCCCTCTTTTCACTGATTTGTTACAGAGGAGGGGAAAGGAGAGAGGGGAAAAGTTGAAATAAAGGGTGGCTAAATTCTGGCACCCTTGTGCAGAGGCGCAGAAAGGGGAGATGTGGTGCTGGAAGGTGGGAGGAGGCGATGGGGGCCGCCGGCAGCATCCCCACCAGCTCAACCAGCTCCAGGGGCTTTGACAAAGCAGTGTAATGGCTCAGGCAATCCAGGTTAAACTGATAATGACACAGAAAATGCTTTCACAGAGAAATGAGGGAGCGTTTTCTGTCCGAGTTGGCTGCCCAGGCCGGCAGCCCAGGGGAGATGAGCTCTTACAACAGGGGATAGTGGAGGGAGGTTGTGGGCTCATCTGTCAACAATTTCCCCCCTGCAAACCTGCACCTGGGCACTGTGCTCTCCTTGGTGGTTCAGTGCATTTCTTTGGGGGTCACAGTGGTCAATGGGTGGCTCCGGTGTCTGGAGCCTGCAAACTGCAGCATGGCCAGGGTTGGAACACGTCACCTGGTCCCGGTGTTGGTGAAGGACGGGGAACAGAGCACCACAGGGCAATGGGGCCGATGTGAAGACTGTCTCCATCTCACACGTTGGTCCTCCCCCCCACCACTGCGGGCTCTGCTCTCTACAAAGGCAGCTGAACCTCCTGGTTGGATGCAGCAGAGCTCCTGTTCCCCCTCTCACGTCTGGAGCTGCCCCTGTTATGGTTGTCACCCTTGATTTCATGCTCCCTCTTACATCTTTAGTTTCCCTTGTCAGAGACAGCTTCATTGCTGGCTCCCCTGCGCCTTGGGGAGTCCTCTCACGCTGAGCTGGCAGCTTTAGGGGCAGAAGCGCCGCAGCCTTTTGTTCCTGGAGACCCGGATTTGCATCCTCTGTCTGATGCCCATGGACAGCAATGGCTGGGCGCATTGAAGCACCAGTCCCAGCATCCAAACTTGCCCTCCTCTCACAGGGAAGCCCTGGCCCTGGCCCTGCCCTGGCTGGCTGGAGCACGGGAGAGGCTGTCAATCCCACCCTACGCCCCAGGCAAGCTGATCAGGACCTGTTCAGCTCATGTAAAACCTGGGATTAGAGACTGGTTCGAGTGCCCCCGGTTCCCGATTACAGCTGCTCCCAGAGATCTAGGCCAGCAGTCATGCTGGCAGAGCCTTGGCTCACACGTGCCCCCTGGTACCCTGCATTGCTAGCTCCTTCCTGGGAATGGGATGCTCCCAGTTCAGGTTTCTTAGTAGTGAGCACCCAGCTAGCGCTCTGCCCCACACTGATGCAAGGCTGTGCTCCTGCCCTGGCAGAAGAGCCCAGAGAAGGAAAGTATATGCCCCATGCACAAACACCCATCCTATCTGAGTACAGCCTGTGCACCCCAGAGCTATGCACTCCCAAATCTCTGGGATCCCAGCGTTGCAGGGGTCAGTGCCGGGGGGTGCTCATGCAGCGTGTGATGTGCTGCCAGAGCGGGTAACGGGACCCAGAGAGCTGGAGGTTGCATCCCTCCACAGGGCCTGGACACAGAAGGTGCTGGGGATGGGATGAGGACCATCCTTGGCTGGGACCAGCTGCGCGGATGCCCTGCCAGCTTTGCAGGAATCTTTGCACCATGTGGGAAGATGACACGGCAAGGAGTGAGACAGGAGCAGTGAGGGAGCCCTGCAAAGAAGCCAAGGGGAGTGGGTAAGTGAGAGTGTCCTGGAAGGCAGCTGCAAGGCAAAGGCAGGGTTGTGCCCTCTGCCTGCTGACCCCAGGGACTGTGGGGGCCAGTACAGGTGGCAGAGGCGATGGCACCTGCCCTGTTTCCAAGCATGCCCCTCTTTTCAGCTTAGCAGTGCAAATCCTACTGCTAACCATGGCTAATGAATACAGCGCTCGCCCATCCTACCCCTCAGGTGGTACCCCAGGTGTGTGCTCGGGCTGTCGACCCCCTGCAAAGCATCCCTGCTGCTTTCATTGTCCCCTGCAGCAAAAACCCAGGGTCAGTGGCCATCTAAGCCCGTCTGACAGTGCCGCTGAGGCTCTGCAGCAGGGACCACAGCTCCCAGGGCCAGCCTGCCACTCTGAGACCCACCGTAAAATCGTGCCGACGTTAGGCACTTCCTAATAAAGCTGTCACAGACACCCCCATTATCTCTCGGCTCAGCCCCCTGCCCTCTGTTTAACCAGATAATCTGCTTTTTAAAAATACATTTTCCTCTGGCTCAGTGGAAGCTCAGGTCTGTCCCAGTTCCTTGTCACCAAGGCATGCCGAGGAATTATCAGCACGCAGGCCTTTTTTATTTTTCTTTGTCATTGTGTGATACTGAAAAGTCTATTTTGTGGCTAATTATGCTGGCATCTGCGTGCCTCCCTCAGTGTGCATTTGAGTTTGTCCCCACTAGAGTGGAACAGCCTGTGCGGGAGGCATCTCTTTCCATTAGACATGCAGAGATCAGACCTGAAATTTGCCCCAGCCCTATGCAAAATGCTGAAGTTTGGGGTCCACATCCATCCTTTTGTCCTCAGCCCTGGGAAATTCCTGCTTCTCAACCATAGCCTGGGGGACGAGTGGATTTTTCTCTCCAGCAGCAGGCTCTGCCACCAGATGGTGGCTACAGAATGTGTCAGGATTTGAGAAGGGTCCTGGGATCAGAGCAGCATCTCCCTGGACTGGCCTGGCACTTTCTCTCTGCTTGGTCAGCTAGTGGTGGCTCTTTCCTTACCTGACCTGGCTCTACGGGCAAGTGTTAATCCTCTGCTTTCGTTCTTCAGTTTCACTGAGAGGTAGTGGGGGAGTGAGGGGAGTCACTGTGAGCCCCATCACTTCCAGGCTCTGCTGGTTGTGCTGGTCAGGCTTGGTGTGACATGTGGTCACGACCTGGAGACCCCATTCAATAATAGGTTGGCCATGAACTGGAAGACTGCAATGACCAGCTACAATTGCTAATGCTTTGGTTAGTCACCAGGGAAACATGGTGTAAAGCATCACACTGAGCCCTGGGGGTCACGTGAAAAAGGTGACATATCAGCCCAGAGAAGAGGCTGATTTATATTCCAGGACTGAGCTACCATCTCTTGGGAGGAGGATGTATCTAATCCCACTATCCCTCCTGAGACAAAGCACCTGTAACACCTACAGACCTCACAGATTTGGAGGCAGCTCTCAATATAATTACCCAAGTTCACACCAATGTGTCCAGGGTTAAATTACCACTTTGGACAACTACTGGATTAACACCGAGGATTTGTGTCAGATAAGAAGTGTGACATTGTTTTCCAGAATAAAAAAAGAGCCTTATCAGGAATGTGCCAGCCTGAATGTTTGCTCAGCTTTGGAAGCAGCTGACGGTGCAGGTAGCCAGGGTGGCCATAGCAGGGGGAGCTGCACCCTGGGCAGGAGGGGTCCTCTGCATGGGAGAGGAGCCCCAGGGCTGTCCTGCTGGGTGAGAGGCTGATCCCCGCAGTGGGAGGCAGGCCTGAGGGAAGCGCCATAAGCGTGATGCTGGCAGTTCTCTGGTGGGTGAGGCAGCACCACGCTGTGCGTGACCCACAGGTGGGAATGCCCCGGAGCTGCTGCACTGAGCCTTGATACCCAGGAATAAACCTTTGGGGAACCATGGAGAGATATAAGGTGCATCCTCTTATACTGATATGAAAGGATGAAAAGAAGGAAATTAAAGAGGGCAATGCAACAGCTGAGAGAGGACCATCTGAAGGTGGGAACAAGACCCTCACAATGTGTTTCTGATGCTCCCACATTGACACAGGGCCTGGGAACCGCAGCAACGAGCTCTCACCAGGGGATGGTACTGCCACTAAAAGGGAGGAAATGAGTTTTTCCACATGCATTAAGACAAGACACACCAGCGTGAAGGAAGATGTTCCACGTGCCCAGAAATGCATGGGGAACCGCTGTGTCCTGGTGTCTCATCACAGAGGAGAAAGTGAAATCATGAAAATGATAATGGGTGGAGAATGATTTCCACATGAGAAGAGAGAAGAAAGGAGCCATTTAGTTTGAGAGGGGATGAATGAGAGAGAACACGGTGAGATGGAGACAATAATGAATGGGACAGGGAAGACAGATCCACCGGTCACCCTCAGCAAAGCAAGAGGCAACGGGGAACTGAAAGGGTCCTTCTTGTAAATGGATGGAATGAAGTGCTTTCTGACAGAGTTCAAGTGATCTGTCCGTGGGATCCGGGGCAGCAGGAAGCAGAAGGCAAAGTACCAGCTCACTTCTGCTGGAGCTGCCTTCATCTGCCTCCATCTGCGCCTTCCCGCCAGCATCGAGCAAAGCAGGATCTCTGGTACGCTCCGTTTGCTCCCTGAAATGGCAGTGATCCTCAGCAGCTCGTTAGCCTGGTGTTTCCCTCGGGTGTCACGCCAAGCAGGTTGAGGCTGCAGCTGCTCGTGGGCACACAGACCATGGCTATGGCTGCAGGGCTCTGACGCTTGGCAGATGAGTTGGCCAGGTATGAAGTGCCTGGATTCCCTCTGATGGCAGCTCTTGGGCAGTGGGGGGCATCAAATGCCTTTGGAAATAACTGAATGTCTGAGACGTGGTGGACACAGCCACAGGGATTGAAGTACCCCCACACACACCCTAGCTGCACATTCCCACCTCACCATATTGCACCCCAAGGCAGGGACCGCAGCTTGGGGTGAGTTCAAAGGCAGTCCCCTGCGAGCCCTGACCACTCCGTGCATGTGTTACCGGGCAAGGGGCTCTGGAAACTGGAAAATACTGCCTGAGATGCTGTTGGGTACTCCAAATGCATGGTGGTGGGTGTTGTGGAGGCGGCTGTGGGGGAGACAAATTGCATGGAGACTCAGAGGAACGTGTGATCAATATCCAGAGGATGCCCATAGGGTTTCAGAGTGGTCAGAAGAGAGTTACCCGCCCAGAGTGAATGGGGAAGGAAAGCAGTGTTAACACTTTTTGCAAGTCCCTCCTGCCATCTTTCCCCAGTGCCAGGAAGCAATGTGGCTCCTGAGGCCTCACAGAGGGGTGGGGGACTCACTCTGTCCTGTCCCTGCAGGGAGAGAAGCCACCAGGTCTCTGCGCCCTCTGCCTGGGGCACAGCTTGGCCGGGCATACTGGGTATACTGGGCACACTGGAAGCTGTTATCAGGCTACTGGAGGAGCCAGACCACAGCCCTGTACCCCTGAACCCACCCAGTGACAGTGACAGTGGCAGTGGATGGTGATGCTGTGGACAGTGCTCTAGTGCCTATGCAATGCTCAATGCTCGCTACTCCAATAGAGCTTCATTAAGATTATTTAGTTTTTCTTTTTTTTTTTTTTCCCAGGGCTGCTGGTATGACACTCCAAAGGGGTCTGCCACTACAGGGAGGTGCTTTGCACAGCATTTCCATCCCAATTCCTGTCCCCTGCTGGGGACCGTCTGCATCCCGGCCTCTTTGTCCCCATTTAGGCCAGACAGAGCAGGTGGGGATGGAAAGGACCTGAGGGCTGCTCCTCCCTGCTGCATCCCCACAGCATCCCCTAAGGTTTTCTTCACCATGCTCCACTAAACAGCACTGCCTTGTTTTCTCACCTCGCTGCAAAGCATCTTCCTGGCCCCCTGGCTGGCCAGGACATGGCAGTGGGGCCAGGTGGCTGCAGCCGGTAACAAGGGCAGGTCCCCACCAGCAGCACCGAGGAGCGATGCTCAGAGAGCTCAGGGCGAGCTGTGGGGAAGCCTCACTGGCTTCTGCCACCTTCAAAGCTGCATCTCCCCTGGATGAGGCGGGTGGATCAGAGTTCAGCTTTTCTGCCAGGTCTGGAAACAGTGCTTTTAAATTAACACCCGGGACCAATCCAGAATAATACTGACTCTTTTTTTTTGCTTTTCTTTTTCTTTCTTTCTTTCTTTCTTTCTTTCTTTCTTTCTTTCTTTCTTTCTTTCTTTCTTTCTTTCTTT
>JAOQGH010000008.1:8623212-8643765 GCA_025769975.1 Gallinago jamesoni
AGGTGTTCAAGGCCAGGCTGGATGGGGCTTTGAGCAACCTGGTGTAGTGGGAGATGTCCTTGCCCATGGCAGGGGGGGTTGGAATTCGATGATCTTTAAGGTCCCTTTCCAACCCAAATGATTCTATGATTCTATGATCTGGGGCTGTTGCCTGGGCAAGAGATGGAGGGGACATTGTGCATGGCCATTAGTGGGGGGAAATCACCCGGGACTCCTGTCCCCCCACCCACAGTGGCACACAGCTTTGCCAGGTTGCCAGGAGGCTCACAGATCTCTGCAGTGTTGTCTGTGCTTGGGACCCACTCAGCTCATCCTCCTCCTCCTCCTGCAGACACCTTGTGAGTGGAACAGCGATGCACTTGGGATGCCCCATTTTTGCAGTGGGACAGGGATGCACTGAGTGGGACAGGGATGCACCATGCACAATGGTTTGGGAGAGGACACTTGTGCACCCTCCTCTCTTGGCACTCTTCCTCCCAGGAAAGGGATGTACACCTGGGGACAGATGGAGGAATGGGCAGACGTCAGTGGGTTACAAGGTCCTGCAGCATGGCTCTGCTCCCTGCCCTGAGCAGCCCCTTCTCTGCAGAGGTTGGAGGGGGTTCCCAGATCTGCAGGTGGCCTGACACAGAGTGGCATGGGTTCTAGAGATCATGGAATCACAGAATTGTCAGAGTTGGAAGGGACCTCTAGAGATCATCTAGTCCAACTCCCCTGCTAAAGCAGGGTTGTCCAGAGCACATCACTCAGGACCGCATTCTGAGATTGCGCTGTTCCCTTAATGATTGCCACCCATGTTTCCTACACCAGCGCTGACCCAGAAACACCTGGCCCTGCAGATGCTACAGGAGAGCAGAAGTGCCTGGATGTTGCTTTCCTGACCCAGGAGGAGCAGGGACACCAGAGGCAGGCAGGGCTGTCGTCCCCACTGGCCTGGGCACAGGTTTGCTCTCAGGGCTGTGATGGGCAATCCCTGGGTGAAAAGGGCAACAGCCACTCGGGCCTGAGCTGCTGAGTTAGTGAGGAGGCTGTGGTCTCCCTGGTAAATGCACAATAACCTGGGATGTGCTAAAAGGGGGTATAGCCAGGCTTGGGTCCCCTCCTTCGCTGATCCTCCCTGTCAGAGCTGCGCTTTCCTCTCTCTGCAGCATCTATAAATATCCTCCCCATCTCTGTGACAGCCAGGTGTGGGACCACGTCTGAGGGACATGGCAACGGCAGGAGACTCGCTGAGGAGCGGAGGCAGCAGCACGCAGAGAGACAGGGGAGGCAGCCAGCGGGCGAGCATCCTGCCTCATCCCGTCAGCCCAGGGAGAAGCGACCGGGAGGCTGGGGAGGGGTGCAGCTGGGGAGAAGGGAAGGGGATCCTGGCCTGATGCCTTGTCTCTGGTTCCTGGGCTGTTAGGGGTTCCTGGGCTGCAGGACCATGTCCTGGTGTTTACAGACAGGAGCAACCCAGGCTCTTTGCACATGTGTTTGCATCCTGTACTGACCTGCACACTCCCGACAGTGCCTGGCCTCCAGACACAGACACTAATTATGCACACATGGCACATCCTGAACCTAAAGACAAGTGTCCAGTGAAAACAGGATGCCTGTTCCTCATCACAGAGCCCTCCACTGCTCAGAGCATGCATGGTTACGGTGTGGAGCTCACACTGAGCCCAGCAAAGTCTCCCACCAGGACCCCCCCAGCACCCTGCTGCACCCACCACTGCACACAGGCACTCAGGTACCCTGTGCCCTCTCTCTCCACCAAAGCTGGCAGTGTTTCTAAGAGGCTTCACAGTCCCTTGGAGCGATTTGGGGCACTCTATTCTCGGGTCATTGTGTCCTGGATCCTGCAGAGCCCCTTTACACTCTATAATGGTCCCCAACCACTGCAGCTTCTCTAGGATCCTGGCTCATGGCAAAGCCAAAAGCTGTAGGGAGGTGCAATATCTGGTAACTCTGAGCACGTCTGCAAGACCTGGAGGACCCACATTACTGGGACTTCTGGGGCTGGGATCGTACTGGGGAACTGGAGAGCTCATGTGGGTGCCCAGTTTGTGCTGGAGGTCTGCAGGGGTTAAAGCATCACACTGGGAGTGGGCAACACTCAGTACTACCCCAGAGGCTCATTTCCAGAGCTTGGGACTGAGATGGTGGCAGTGTGGCTGGTGCCTCTCTGGCATGCCAGGCTCTGCTTGAGCACTGGGTGACAAGGAGCTGGGGCATCCAGCACTGAGCTGTAACAAGCCCTTTCAACACAAGGGCGTTACTGGGTTGCAATAGCTGGTGGAAAAGCAGCTCTCCCACCAGCTTGGTGCTATTCAGGAAACCATCAGCCCTTACTCCTTTGCTCCAAGACCCACTACACAGACCATTGTTTAGTTGCACCCCTGGCACACTCAGCCTCTGCCAGCTGCCTTGGGAACCACTGGAGTCCTCCCTGAGCAACAGCCCTGTCCCCACCTGAGCCACTCAGCAGGCCCACCCTGATACTGGTGATGACAGGATCTCTCCAGCACTGTCTGGGAATGGACAGCTTCCCAGGCAGGCAGAGCAAAAAACCTGGAGGGACCTGAGGCTCGGGGCTGTTCCCAAGTCCTGGTGATAAGTCATGCGGACGTGTCCCTGTAGGCACAATCCTCATCCACTTTGAATGGGGAATTGTTACCACCACATGCTGTGAGATGGACAGGGAGCCCCTCTCACCCCAGCAGGTAGGAAGCTGCTGGCAGTGCTGCGGGGTGCCCCAGCATGGGGCTCAACATCTCCAGGGAACGGATTGAGATCCGGGGTGGGATGGAGGTTGTGCGACCCTCTGCTCCCCTGCCCTGAACCCACTGACCAGGTCTGGGGTGAACTTTTTACAAGGGATGGCCTGACAGTCAATGGAGATAGATGCCCATCCTCCCCATGTGCCTTTTCCTTGGGTGAGTTGCAGGGGACACAATCACGTGTCGGTCCCCTGGCCATAAGCGCACGGAAGAGCAGATAACCCCACCACATGTGGCTTAGGAGGGAGTCAGCATCTGTGGTTACCGTGGGCAGGTATTAGTGATCGTTCAGCATTTAGATGGGGAAACATTCGTGGTCACTGTAGGGGGTCTGTTGACAGATGCCGAGTGTTTAATGCTGAGCAAGGTACTCACCCGTCTCAGCGATTCTGGCGGCTCCAAGCAAGAGGGATGCAGAGGCTTCCTCAGCAGCGCCGTGGGGAGGATGCTGAGTGCTGCTGAGACAGCCCAGACCCCCATTGCGGGCCCTCCTTGCCCAGTGCCTGGCCTCTCCCACCCGGGACAACTGCTGCATCCTCCCAAACTCTGCTTTTGAAGGGGTTGACCCTATCTCAGGTGGCCAATGTGGCTGTAAACAGGCTGGGTGCTCTGGCTGTGCTGTGCCTGCCTCCCAGCTGCCCTCCCGGCTCAAGGGCGAGCAGAGAGTGTCTGTCCCAGGACGATGCAGGAAAGTATTCTGCCTGTCTTCCCTGACTCCACACATGGAAGGGGAGAACACACACGAGGGGTTTTCCTCTCTGTGCACCCCGGGACTGAAGGGCAACCCTGTCCCCTTCACACCTGACCCTGGCTGCGCACGGAGCTCCCCACCGGACCACGGCTCCAGCCACAAGTTTGACTCTCGCAGCAGCTGGACGGGAGCAGCGGAGGGGGACAAGGAGGGTGAGAAGCAGCGGGGGCTGCCTGACCATCCTGAGCGAGGGAGGGAGGGAGGGAGGGAGGAGGGGATGGCAGGGGGGAGCAGGAGCCCCCCATCCGGATGCTCAGGCTGGGTACAGCGTGCGCGTGTGGCGTGGGAAGGGGGGCTCGCTGCAGAGCCCACCCAGCCCATTGGCTTGTGAGCGGTGACAGGCAGGCTGCTCCCTCCCCGCCGCGCCGCTCGCCCGTGTGGATGTGAGCAATGTGAGCAAAGTGCCTTTGCACAAGCCGGAGCGCGCCGTAGCTCTGGGCGCTTGCTGGCGGAGGTGCTGGGATGACCCAGGTGGCCCTGTCCCACGCCTGCTGGCCCCGCCGGACCATGGCATGGGCACAGGGGGATCTGACGTCCTCGCTCTTCATTGTCATCGCTTTGGCTGCCTGCCTCTCCGCTACCACCAGTGAAGGTAGGAACCGGGCTGGCCCTGGAGCAACAGGGCAGTGTTGGGGGTACCCACGGGATCCCTGTGGCTCTTCAGATGCGAATGCACGGGCTCGCTTGTTCTGCTGGGTTTAGCTTCTCCCTGCTCCTGGGGGAGTGCAGCTCCAGGTCCCTGCCTGCCTGGGTTTGCTGATCCTGGAGCCTTTGCACCGGGGACTAAACTTCGGAGCTGGGCAGGAGGACCTGATTTCTGCAGCGTTGCCTGCCAGCTCTGCCTGGCCTCCCTCTGCCTGGCAAGGGCTCTGCCGCAGTGTGCAGGGGTGGCTGCAGAGGGGACAGGGACACAGGCACCAGCTCAGTCATGATGATGCCCATCACCAGAGCTGGCAGCAGCATGGGGCCACGCTTTCTGGGTGGGATGGGTGGGCTGCGGTGGAGTGATGGAAGATGTGTGGAGGATGTGAGGAGCTGGAAGGGCACTTGGGTGGGAAAACTTGTTGTGAGGGAAAGGGCTGGAAACTTCTGAAGTGGGAAGTAGGGCTGCAGCCTGGGACCCTCTCCCGACATCTCGTTGTCAGCCATGTCAGGCCTGCTCCCCGTACCCAGCCACTCCACCCTGCTGCCAGCGGCACTCATCCCCAGCCCTTGCCAGCAGCACAACCCTACTCCAGCATCTTGGGCCCCCCTTGGCTTCGGCAGCGCGGCTCCCACTGCCTGCCACCCACCCGCTCGCCTGCTTCCGTCCCCGCTGGCAGCAGGCGCGCGGCTGCTTCCCAGGTCTGCTGATCTTCATCACCCGGAGACCTGCCGTTCCCGCTCCCGAGGATGTCCTTGGCACCGGCAGCAGCATCCTTCCTCCCTTCTGCTATGCCTGAGAACCGTGGCCAGCACGGTGCAGCCGTCTGCAGTGAACCCCGCTGCTGGTGTCCCTACCCGGTGGTGGTGGTGGCATCCCTCCCTTCTCCTGCCCCTGCATCCCTGCCATCCTTCGGCGTGCTGGGGCCTATGGGCTGGAACTGTGATGCCTCATGCACTCTGTGGTGCCCTGTTGGGCTGGGTCCTTGTGCCTGCTGCCATTTTCCAACACCCACCCGCACCTCCCCTCCCACTCAGCCTGTCTTCCTCACCTGCATTACCCATTTCCAGCTATTTGTTGTTCTTCCTGGCCCTGTTTTCCACCAGCTGCCTGCTTCACAGCACTCCTCCTGCTCCTTTCCCCACCGGCTTTCCTGCCCCTGCGGAGGAATGCGTTGGGCTCTCACCGCTGGGATCGGGCTCTGTGGGTGCAGGATGGGACCCCAGAGCCCTGACACCCCCAGCCCTTGCTCGCCCTCCACTCCATGGTGCAGCAGCTGCTCCGTGCCCCAGCCCTGGGCAGAGAGCAGCGCAGGGTGCTGCCCATGCTGCCCCGGCTCTCAGCACTGCAGCCCTGTCTGAATGGGGCTCACCCTGGGCATGGACAAGCCAGGCTGTGGCCTCTGCTTTCCTCTGCTGGGGTGGGTTTCATGGTGTCTGTATGGACCACCAGGCCCTGCACTGCTGTCTGCCTGCCCCCGGCCGGGAAAGACCTGGGTTTCCTGCAAGACCTCTTGGAAAGGAAAGTTAGTGTCAATAACACTGTTATTGGTTATTATTATTGTTATTGACCAATAACTCACTGAGTTATTGGTCAGTGGAACACACAGGGCTGGGGATGAGCTGGGCTCTGGGTTAGACCAGGCAGGGAGTGCTGGGTGCCATCAGGACAAAGTGTGGCAATCCACAGAAGGTGCTCGGTCCACCTCCTGGTACCCCGCGGGTGCTGGGGCACTGCTCTGGGGTGTCACGGGGCAGCTCGGTGCCACCCAGCCCCTGCAGGATGGGCGGTGGAACTGGGGATGTGGCTCCTGCTGGCACCCAGTGCCTCGGGATGCTGGGATGGGCTGGAGGCAGCCCCCGTGCTGGGGCGGTTGCCGCGCCGGCCATTGAGCATCCTGACACGGGAATGGGACCAGAGACGTGGAGACATCCCGCAGCGTGTGGCACAGCCTCGGTGTCTCCTGCCCCCCGGCTGCGCCGGGCTCTGCCACCCCGTTTCCCCAGCCTGTGGCATGCATGGGCACGGTGTGAGGGTGCAGCCCTGGGGCATAAAGGTGACTGTGGCCTCTGCCTGCTGTCGCAGCCTCGCTCCACTTCTTGCCCTGCATCCCCAGCCGTGCCACCCAGCAAACCCCATGTTTGTTTAAGCACCACAGGGTAGAAAATTACAGCTGCAAAGCAAATCTAAGGCCGGTGTGCGTTGCACTGTGTGTGTGTATTGGGAGGCAATTGGTATATAAAGACGTGTATTAAACTGAATACAAGCCTAAATCTGTTTGTTTTTTTTTTTCCCTACCAAATGCTCCCAGTGCCTTTCTCTTTCCTGAGAAATTTGTTCCAAGAAGTTTTGATCTTAATTTTTTTTTATTCCTTTCAGTCTTGCATGCAGTGGGTGCCTTGGAAATGGGAGAAAAAAGGAATCGCCATTCCATGGGATATCCCCACGTTTCAGCATGACAGCCATTGCAAAAGCCAACACTCGGATTTTTTTCTATATGGGTGAAAATTTGCAGGATGGAGAAAATTTTCATTTGGAGCACTGGAAAAAATTTGTCTGAAATTGTTAAATTGCTTTAGCGCAGGGAGGCAGAAAAGCTATTTTCAATTATATGAAGATAGTGTGATAGACTAAAATATTTACACTATTAAACACTGAGTTGCATAGGCAAAAATATTGAAACAGATATTTTATATGACACCACAAATGGAAGTTAAATGATAAAATATGAAATACCTTTGTTGTATTGAAAGAAAATCAGATGAGCAGAAATTACCACATTTGGGGCCTGGGTAGAGGGGGTGACAAAATTGTATTTTCTGCCAGAAAATAGCACTTCAAATGCCACTTCTGTGGTCTGCTCCCTCCCAGGTGATGCTCAGCTCTGCCCTCCGTCCGTGAGGTGGGCGACCCTCCTCCCAATCACAGCACAGACCCCATGGCCTGCGGGTGAGCTTGGGTGGGAAGGTGGTGTAGGGGGACCGGGGGACATCTTCCCCAGCATTTCAGGGCACGTAGGGATGGCAGAGGCAAATATCAGGTGATGGGGATGGGCTGATGTGCGGGGACTGTACTGGTGAGGACGCAGAGCGGATGACACAGGGATGCTCTCCTTTCCCCCGCACCACGGGCTCAGTGATGGAGACGTCTCGTTCCTTCCCACAGCAGGGACAGGGCGCGGGAGAGCACCAGGGTCCTTGGGAAAGCCCAGCACCTCGCTGCGCTGCTGAAACGGGGGCCAGAGGAAAGGTTTGTGGCAATCTCCCCCACTAATCTCTTGATTGTAATCTCATTAATTGCCCCTCTGCTCAAACAGAAAAAGAGGTAAAAACTCATCTGTGCAACTATTCAGCGCTACTTGTCTACCCCTTCTGCAGCAATGCCGAAGTCGGGGCTGCAGGAGAAGCCAAGCTCAGAAAGGGAGAGGAAATAGCTTTTTCAATTGTAAAAAGGCTGTGAGAATGCTGTGTTGCTCTGTAAGAATAGGAAACGAGATTTTAGGTATACAGACTTTTGGTGATGGGGGGACGGTGAAGCATTAGTTTAAAACAGGGAGTTGATTTGGTCTGTGTTTGCAAAAAATAAGTAAATCATTTTGGGGTGTGCAATTTTTTGATTGCTCCCAAAATGCTGCAAATACTTGTGTGATTTGAGGTAGGTTCATGGGCATGTGTTTCTGGTCTCATCTTCATTTCCATCCTTCTTGTACTAATAGCTTATAAAACTCTGGAAAATTAAACCCCGAAATTTGAAGAAAAATAACACAACAGCACACAAAATGCACCTACTCTGTGAGATATTTTTTTTCCTTCTCCTTGAATTCTTGTTTCCTGAAATCACGAGGGGTTTATTTACAGTGAAAATAAATGGGGACCCATTTTGGTGACAGCGGAAATAGATCTGACGAATCCAAATTTAAGTACTACTGAAAACCGGTCAATTACTACAGGGACGAAAGAATTCTCTATTTTTTTCGATTGTTGAGAAATACTTAGAAAAATATTTTACACAAAAGTAAAAGAAAAACCAACAAACCAAGACAACAAATCCCAGCCCCAAAAGATCCCCTGCCAGGGAGGGAGGGAGGATGGGGATGCATGGGTCCTGGTGGGGAAGACCCTGGGGAGCCCCGGTTTCATCCAGACACCCTGACACCCCCGCTCTTTGTTTCGGTCGGGTCCTGTGTTCTCTCTGTCCCTGCTCGCCTCGCTGGCAGCCTTCGGTGCTGCCTTTATCTCCGGGGTAAATCCATTCATATGATAACTCTATTCATACCCTGACAGTTTTTGATAGTTCATTCTCCCAACCCCAGAATGTTTGCATGACCAACACTCAAAATTATTCTTCTGTCACAGAGAAACGATTAACCCCTTCGGACCTTGTCGTTCAAAAGTGAGCGGCAGGATCACGGAGCTTCTTTCCTTCAAAAAGAAACAAAAAGCTCCCCATGTAGATATGTGGTAGTTAGGGTCATAAATAGCCACACGAAGGATATAATTCCTTTATGAATCAGGTCCAGCCACACCAATAAAACGTGATGAGCTGTGTTTGGCCCAAAGATACCATCCAGAACAGTATTCAACATTTATCTGCAGATATCAGCAAAGGCAGACCCATCTCTGCCTTTAATAATTCGTTCCAATGGCTCATCAGCCTCAGCCTTAAAAAATTGGACGCCTCTTTCCCCCTATACATATTTGCCTGGCTTCACCTTCCAGCCATTTGCTTTTGTTAGGCTTTTCTTGTTAGACTAAAAAGCCCGTGTTTTTATGCCTTGAAAGTACGCTGAGTGCAGCTGGGTGTCTTGCACCCGTCATGGGCACAAGCAGATTGGACTCTGCAGGTTTTCCTCTCTCATTTTTTATTTTTTTTCTCCAATCCATGGAGGACTACAATCTTCTTCTCCAGTTTCTCATATTAAAAATGTCTTAACCATGTAAGTGAGTCGCAACAACACTGGCTGCAGCTGGATAGACCTGCTCCATCCCAGCATCACGGGCACACACAAGTCGCTGGATCCTTTATTGAATGCAACGCCGTTTGCAGTAGGAAATTCTTCCACACATTTTTTAAGGACCTATAATATTTCATTGCTAGTAGCATGAGATATTCAGCCTGTCCCTTCAAATGTTTTTAGTATTGGTATTTTTGTCTGTGAAAATGTTCCAGTTTAGAAAGCTATTTTTAAGAGAGCAAAGAAATTGCCTTTAAAAGAAATTAACTTCCTTTAAAAATGTCACTGGCCAACTGGTGTGAGAGCAAAAGATGTCCTCAGAGAAATTTGAGAAAAATCATCCAACAGCCTGAAAAACTGCCATCCAAAGCCCCTTCAGATAATCCAGATAAGTGAGCACATTTATGAAAAACTCACATTTCCCTAGTAAATCCTCCAGAGAGGATAAAACTCAAATCTTTGCCAGGACTGCTGGGATGCAGGAGTCAGTGGGAAGAGCAGGGTGTCTTTTTCGGGGTGCCATGGGGTTTATCCTGCTGATGGACCCACAGACTCTGCTACAGACACAGGTTTCCAGCACTAGGGTCACCTGAGTCTGCTGTGGGTGGCATTGAAAGAGGCTGGAAGTGATACTGGGGACTCCTGATTTTGGGTAAGAAACCCGTAAAATCCCAGACAGGTGGGAAGTACTGGAGTCAGCGTGTGGTGTTCAGACAGGGTGTGGAAGCACTGAGATGCTCTGGGATAAAGAGCTGGGACAGTGTTAGGGGCTTGCCCAGTGTGAGCTTCAACTCCCAAAAAAATGCAACACTCAGAAGCCTCAGCAACTAGTGCAGAAAACACATTCATGTCTATTTTTCTATACCCAACATACATGAGAAAAGAGAAGAGGGATTCAGGACTGGTGTGAGGACCAGCCTGGAAAACCCCGAAGGAGCCACTGGCAAAACCCCTCTGGAGAGGGCTCCCATTTCCCCGAGTCTGTCCCACACAGGTTTTGCTTACCTCAAGCAGAAGAGGTGTATTTTGTGGCAGAAAACTCTCTTTGTATAATTTTTAAAGACTGTCACAATATTGCATTACCAGTGGTGTGAGATATTCAGCCTGGGACTGCACCTTGGTGGCAAGTGGGAAGTCCTGGTGCTGTTCTTTGATCTTCTGGGTTTTGGGGACACTGGCTAGGGAGGCAACAAGCTGTCCTTTGGCAGCGTGTGGGTTGAACTCATCAGCTCTCACAGCGCTGTAACCGGATGGGATGCCCAGGGGGGGGCTGTGCAAGGTGCAGGCTCCTCTCTGCTGACGGAGGGGTCTGTGTTGTCTTGCTGTCCCTTAGGCTGGGGATATTGTAACTCGCATGACTCCTAGGTGGCCCAATCCAGACCTGGGGACACCAGGTCTGCAGAGCCCTCCTCTGGTGCCACGGGGACCCTTCAGCTCTCCTCGGGGCTCCCCAGCACCTGCCCCTCCCCAGCCGTGCCGCGGTCCTGCTCACATTGGATGTTTCCATGGAATTTCTTGCCTCCCTGACCTTTCTCTCCCCCTCCCCATCCCCAGAGCCTTCCCACCTCCTCCGCTGGCTTCTGCCGTGAATAACAACAAATTCAGCTGCCCCTTGAGCCCTAAATAGCTCCTTCCCCACAGACACAAGCTCCTGGAGTGGGGACGTGGAAACGTGTGCTCACCCCTCGCCCTCGGTCTGGTCCCCTGCACCCTGTCCTCAAGCCCTGGGGCAGCCTGTGTGTTTTTAACATTTCCAGTCAGTTATCCATGTCCAGCTGGCCGTGCACCATTTGCACTGAAACCCGGGGGGTGCCACGATGTGGAGGTGCACACTGGGGCAGACGCCCTGCCCGGCAGCTGGCAGCCTGCCTGCTTTAATTTGGGCGGCCAAACCAGCTTGCCCAGTTCGTCCTGGCTGTCCCACCACACAGGAGCATCAGGAGTCTCAAGCAGAGTCAGGAACATGAGCATTTTGCATCTATATTTTCTCATCTGTATTTCTGAGAGGAAACATTTTTTCTGTTGTTTGGCTTTTGATGTGTTTTTTTAAATTTCTTTTTTTTTCCCCTGCCCTGTAATTTCAAGGTTTTTAGCCTTGGAAATACTGTATTCAGGTGTTTTATTTTGTTTTGCTTCATTTTTTTACATTATTTCGTGACATCTCAGTCTTACCACAGGTTATGCTCTCATGCTGCACATTATCTTACATGATATCATGCAGGGTCTGGAAGGATCAGGTTGATCATTTTATTTTTAAAACCTGAACAACGGCTTTTTGTTAGTACTGATTGAACAAACAATCTTTCTTCCTACATCAAAGTGTCTCCTGCTCCTGGTATACTGAAAAGGGGTGACCCTCTGGGCTGTCCTTACAGGTATTACTGCTACTGATGCATTACAAAACGATATCAAATTAAATACGGAAAGTTCACAGCAACAATCCAGAGGGCTGAGAAGAAATCCTGAAACAGGAATTAGAGCACATCCAAAAAGTAGCACTTTTTTTTTCATGGCAATTGTTTGAAAATGTTTCTTTGAAATTTATTTTTCTTTTCAGCCTGATTTTGGCATTTCCAGAAATGTGGAAATCCCACCTTCCTGCTTGATTTTGTGACATCTTTTATATTTACCTGCAATGATTTTTTGTATTTCCTTCCTGGGCAGTGGGGGCTGGCGGGGGCCGCTGCGAGCTCCATCTCTGCCCAGATCCCGCAGCTCGTGCTGGGGAGTGCATCGCCCACCACCGCCATGCCGACCCCTGATCCGTGGGGCACATTCCCCACGCCATGCCGACCCCTGATCCGTGGGGCACATCCCCTGCACACAGCTCCTGAATGGGAAGAGCTGACTTACCCTCCAGCCTCGCTGCTTTTACCTCGAAGCCCCAGTGGTTGGCCTTATGTGTTGGTGAATAAACAACTATTTTTCCTCCTTTAAAGATAAATACTGTCCTGGGGAGGGGGGAGCTGAAAGCGAAGCATCCCGTCCCATGCCCTTGCGATGCTCCGAGGCCAGCAGGACGCAGCTTTTTCGCTCAGCTTTGCCTCCCGTTCTGGAAGGGTCACGGCTGGCTATTCAGCACGCCCCTGGATTAAACAGTGGGGCACAAATAGCTGACCCACCCCGGCCCCGTCTGCCCCTTCAAAGACCTGCCTGAGCTTACAAGAAATGAATGTCGCTGGCTCTTGTCCCCCTCCTCTCAGGGAGTCCCTTTTCCCTACCCCGACTCTCTCCTCCTGCTGCGGATAACCCTCCCTGCGTTGTTCCCCCACCGAGTGGGGCTGGGGCTGTGGGGATGGCATGGGGTGTGCAGACCCCTGTGGGGCTGTGGGGGCTGGGACCGGTGGTCTTTGGGTAGCAGGGAGCAGGAGCGCCCAACTATGCTGATAAGAGTTTAATTACCGATGCAAAAGGCGTTGTTGCATGGGGGGGAGCCTTGCTGTGAATCTTGGGAGGCCTTTGAAGTTGTGATGGAGAGGAGCTGAAGCCCAAGGGAACAGGGCTGCTCCCACTGACCCTTCCTCCTCACGCCTCAGCTACAAAGCCCCTGCCTGGGAGGGAGATGGCAGAGTAATTAGAGTGAGGACTGCAGTGGGTTAACAATTAGCGAGGGAGCTCAGACCCCTCTTTGGTCCCCCCACTGCTCTGCTAGAGGATGGGGCTCAGTGCATCCCCCACCGTACACCCCCAGGTGGGCTGGGGTTCCACCAGCTCCCCTGGGCTGGGCAGCTGTGGCTTCCGCAGCATGTTCCTGAACCCTGAGTTCTTGGATGTGGGACCCCACGGTGCCGACGCCTCTGGTTGTAGGGATGTTATAATCCCTGCAGGAGCTGTGGCCACCAACACCAGTGTTGGGAAGGGTTTCTGAGCATTTATGGGTGTAGATATGCAGCGAGAGATATATGGAGTCAGATAAAATGCACATCCTCTGGATGCTCATCCCTGCCACGTCTTCCTCATTCAACCCAAGTAGTGCTTAGAATTTGGTAGATATGGATGTGGATGTGGATACAAATACGGATACAGATACAGATACAGATATAACAATAAAGATGTAGGTGTAAATAACTTCTATATATACATCATATGCATATACATCATATACATATACATGGATCTAGTCTTTGATTCCTGCATAATTTGCATCTACGAGACTGCAACGCGCACTACTCACGCAGCATTACATGATGCAACTTTACAAAGGAGCAGGCAGGTCTGCCTGGTGTGAGGCTCCGTCTCCAGACCCCAGGTGGTGCTGGGGAAGTGACCTGCTCACTCCTAGGTGCTTCCATTTGAGTGGGCAATCAGGCTTGACAGTTTTTCCACCAGTGCGAGAATTTCCCCTGACACCTCCTGGTGTTTTGGCTCAATATGCCGAGTCAAGGCCGAGGCACAGAATAGGGAAAATATAAAATGGTGCTCGGGAAAACAAAATGGAGCTCACAGTTTGAGACTGATATGTGCAGACAGTCCATAACATCAAACAGAATTGCCCAGCTGTAGCAGAGAGGTCTCCCAAAATGGCACATTTTCTGAGAAACGTTTCAGCTGAAAGGGGTCCTTTGTGGTGATCTCACTTTCCCTCCGGCATCAATGCCGGGCTCTTTCTGAGCATCGCCCCCGGAGGAGTGATGCAGCCTGGAGATCACCTGCAAGGGGCTGGACGTGTCGCATGCCATGGGGCGGGTTCCCTTCGGTGTTGGTCTGTGCCCTTTCTCTGAAACGGACGGTTGGGTTTTGGGACGGTGTTGGTCTCCCCGTACCCGAGCAGAGTGATGGTGCTGGTAGATGGATGCTCACACCCACAGATGTGTGTTATACCATGAATGAACGCAAGAGCTCTTGGACACACAAAGCCTTTACATTTGTGCAACGCCCACTGCAGTGCGGTTAATGCCTTGGACTCCCAAGCGCTTGGCTGAAATACTTGCTAAAGAAAAAAAAGAAATACCTGAATCCCTCTTCCTGTAAAGAGGCACAACCAACCTGCTCCATGGGTGTGTCACAGGGAGTGCAGACTTGTTCAGTCTTTGTGCACCAGAGCACTGCAAGGAGACGGCTCCTTCATCTATATGAGCCTGGGTGACAAGCATATGGTCCATACGATGGGATGGTGTGCAGCAGGCTGGTTCCTGGTCCCACACATTGCTGTGCAGACAAGCTCGGGACACGTCTCACCACGTCTGCTCCCATCTCAGCATCGTTCCCCACGGCATGGTGCTCCGTCTGGACCACAGTCCGTGAAGGCTCCTCGAGCTGTCTGGAGAGCGGTGAGAGGCAGCCGCATTCATCGCTGAGCATCTCAGCGTGGGAAAGAAGGTGCAAAGACCACGGCGGGGGGGCAGAGAAGGTCTGCGAAAGTGGTCCCCTTGCCACAGCCTGCCTGCTGAGGGTCACCGGGACCATGCTCCTGCACTGCGAGCCGGGAAACTCCCGAGCCCAGGCTCCTGCTGGGCGAATTACCCAGGGAAAATAGGCAGAAAATCTTCAGATTAACAATAACAAATAAAAATGGATTTGCGATCTCCGAGGTAATTACTCCATGCTGAGGGCAAGGGGCCTCTTTAGCAGTGGGAGCGGTGCCGTGCAGGGAGTGGAGGGGCCTGGCCTGCTGTTGGGCCAATGGAGTCACACAAGAAACCCTGGAAATTCTTTCAAATTGTTCTGCTAACATTAATAAATGCCTCAAAAGCTCCTAATCTGCTCTGTCAGGAGCATGACGTCTGTGCGTTTCACAGCCAGCTCACGTCTCTGCTCCTCTCTTCCCCCTCTCTTTCCCTGCCTGGTAATAGTAAATGAAAGTGGCACCCGTTCCTCTGTCTGCTGGGACAAGCATCACACCGAGCCCAGCCTCTCCGAGGCTGGAGCCACTGTCCCCATGTGCCCTGTCCCTGCTGTGACAAGCCAGCGACATGCACCCAGACCACCCCCCTCCAGAGCTTGGGGAAAAGCCGAGAGCCAGGGCGGCAGCAGGGATGCTCTGCCGAGTTGCCTTGGGGTCCGTGGTGACCAGGGGTGAGGAGAAGCAGCCGGACACAGACGCAGCACCCAGTGTGGGCTTGACCTTACTGTGTGGCTGCAGGACAGGGTGCTGGGGAAAGCTGGAGGGACTGGAGGTCCCTGGGGGAGCCTGGTACTGATGAGGGGTGACGAGGCATGGGGTGGGCTGGTGACAGTGCCCACTGCACTCACTCCCAAGGGTCAGAGCACCTTGTTGACACCCTCTACTGAGCCTTCATCCCTGTGGATCTGCACTCTGGAGCTGGGGCTTGAGCTCTTTCCCCATGGGCTGAGCAGGTTGGGGGGCTGCCAGGCAGCAGCAAAGCTTTCCTCTGCAGGATGCTGTGGGACCTGGGTGTGGAGCTCATGGGCAGCAGATGACACTTGGGGGCAGTTCACCCTGTGCATGCAGCAATGCTCTGCCATCCCACTTTCCCCTCCCTGCTGACACCACACAGGTTTCCACGGGAAGCTCCTGAGCACGTTCAAAGTCATCCTCACCTCTCCCCCCACAGAAGCTCTTCCCCTGCCCTTGCAGATTTGCCCCTGTCTCCTCGTTAAGCTGGGCTCCTGGTGGTGGCAGGGCTTTTGAAGGACTGGCTTTGATGGGCCTCCTCATGCAGCCTGTCCCCCCACGGCCCGGCCTCTCCAGTGGGGTGTCAGCCAGGACCACGGGGAGTCACTTTGTGCTGGAGCTGGGCACTGCAGTGCATAATTACAGTGGCTGCTGGAGTGCAGACTTCAAACCAGTGATGCTGGGATGTGAGCGCAAAGAGCTCAGCAGAGCCTCTGGAAGAGGAGTGTCCAAGCAAGGGATGAGGCTCTGGTTGCATCAGCGTTGGTCTAAGGTGGGACTGGTGGACAATTTGGTGCTTGGAGTTTGCTTCCCCAGCTCCCCCTTGCTTTGCATTCCTTCTGACCTGCTGTTTGCAGCAGCTTCTCTTCCAAAAGGATGCGTTGCTCTCATTCCTCTGGCTGGTACTGATACAGCCCCACCTCAGCTTTACCCCAACCAACATCTCTGGGGAGCATGGCTTGTTGCTATCCCCTCACTCTGCATCTTCCTCAGCTGCAGCCTGGCAGGTCCCTGGCAGCAGCCCCATGGGTTGACAGGCACAGGGGACAACTAAGTGAATGGGGTGAGAGAAGGCTTGTGGTGTTTCAGTTATTATGCCTTGGGCAGAGTGAACAAGCTTTCTAATGCAGCGTTTTGCTCCTGTGTTTTTCAGTGAACTTGCTAGACACGTCAACAATCCTGGGGGACTGGGGCTGGATGACTTATCCCTCACACGGGGTAAGTATGAATTGTTGGCATGTGGGGGACCCCAGTGGGACAGGTCACTACGTGTCCCTATGGGCAGGGTGAGTGGACATCTCAGCCCCAGTGCTGATGGGGCAAAGAGAAGGGAAATTGTCTGTTGGGAAAATGCCAGCCTGAAAGACTAGCAGTGGGTTGCAGCTGGTTTGGAAACAACATTTAACTGCTCCTTTCTGCTGGTAGGGACCAGGTTGTCACCAGGTCCTGAGCTTTGAGGGAACTAAAGAATTGGGTCACCCCAGGGACACTCACGGTGAAAAGCATTTTGTTCCTCCTTCCACCAAGGGAGCATCAGGAGAAACAACCCAAAGTGAGTGGGAAGCTCTCAATCTCCTGTAATCAGAGGAGTTTGCTGTGGGAACTGGGCAAGAGGGGCAAGGGGGCATCCCTGCGGATGATTTCTTAGGAGGATGGGATTGTAAATGCATAGCCTTGTGGTGTGGGTGGGAGGGATGTAGGGGTGGTGACCCCCAAGTGAGCCTGACACATCTGCTGGCAGGATCCTTTTGGCACGCTCCCTTCACTTGCATTTCCAAGGCCAGTTTTTCCTGCCACAGCAGCTTTCTGGAAATTGTGAGTTTCAGATGGCAGCGGTGACCTGGCTGTAAGGATTTTGCTCATTTGTTTAGTGAACAGAAACAATCACATAAATACACACAGTGTACAGTGGGACTTGCACAAAATGTGCAAAATCGGGGTGCCTACCTGGCTTTTGCTGCTGTGTTGATTTTTCATGTCCACTCTTTTTCATCCGCTCTCTGAACTAAATGGTCCTAATCTTTTCAATTCCACCTCCTACAGAAATCTTCCCAGGCCTCTAATCATTTTCATTGATCTGTTGCTTGAGACTTTCAGTCCCTGTGCTGTTTGAGCAGCAGTGATCAGAGCTGTGAATTCATAATAATAATAACAATGATCAGATTTATATCAGACATTATCATATATGTAAATATATTAAATCATTAACTCAGCTCTAAATTTAGCAGTTAGCTGCTGCAATGATGACTATCCTGGAATATAATAGATTCAGAGGTACAAGGTCAGAGATAACGTGATGTGATCTCCTGCATAAATACAGGCCTTCAGACCTGTCAATTCACTTGTATCTCAGAAAAGCCCAGCTTTTAGAAAAAAACATCCTTGACTACAAAATTGCCGGTGATGGTAAATCCTCCAGGTCCTGTAGCAGTCTTGTTAACAGGTCACCGTTAAAATCCCATCTCTGTGTGGTTCTGTCTGGCTTTTCTGGGACTTTGCACTCCCAGAGCAGACAGAGCCTACAAGAGCCTACGACATTAGGGACTTCCATGACCAGTTGAGGTGCAGGACCCTGTATTGTTCATCTGAAAGCCCATAGGATTAATCCTGTGTCCTGACCCATTAGGGTTCTCAGGTGTAATGTGTTACGTGACCATGGGGTGCTGGAGGTGGCTTTGCAGGGCAGTCACTGCTGTGCTGCTCTCTTGCGCTACAGCAGACGTCCAACAGCCCTTCATCAGTACCTCCTAAACTCTAACATATCTGGAATCTCCAATTTATTGGTGATAGTTATTGAGAACAGTTAATACTGGATGCCAAAAAGAGAAAAATAAAACCAAAAATACTTCTATAACACCTAGCACCAAAGTCAATTCTTGGTCATGTTGTGCTGTTGTGTCCTCCTACAAGTCTTAGGTAAGTTAAGTCATGGGGTAACACCACTCTTAGCTTACCCTGTGCTTTTGCCCAGCTCATGACCTTGTTGCCAAGAGGACAACCATGCAGCTGGCTGCAAGCTGGCTTGAACACTTTCAAGGAGAGTGCCTGGGTTCTGACATGATGTTCTTCCACAAAAAACCTTGCGTATCTTTTTCCAGCTGGATGTTTTATTGACTCCTCTGAACACTGTGGTTCTTCCTCCATGGGCCATTGCATCACTTCGTCAAGAGCATCTTGTTCCTTTACCTTCCCACCAGTTCTTCAGCTGCAGGTTTTTTTTGGGTAGTGAACTGAGGTATGATAGGGTGCTGGTGTCTCAGAGAACCTGCTGTGAGACTCCAAATGCCAATGATTTGGCACTGAGCAGATGACTCCTGAGCAGCCCCTACTCGCAGGCTTAGTAGCTTGGGTCCACATGGCTCCAAGCCTGGTGTGATCTCTGCTCTGCGGAAGGAACTGAGTTTGCTGGTCACCATCTCAGGAATACTGCTGGTGTCCTTGGGACTGTCCCTGCCCACTGCACCATGCTGAAACTCTGGCAGCCCTGGGCTGGGTAAGGCCCGTTTGCTGGTGTACTTTGAAGACAGATTTTATTTGGAGTCCCTTAGTTTTTCTGCTGTTTTCTTAATTCAGATACTCCTGCTGGAAAAAATGTGGCAGTACCCACTCTGCTATCCTCCCATGCTACCTGCTGGCTGTCCTACCTGAGTTCAGAGGTGCAGGACTTCCCTGCAGTGTCTCTGCTCCATCCATGGACACACACATCTGTCACAGCATCCTCCTGCCAAAGGATGGTGTTGCTGACCCTGGCTTCCCAGCTGAAGTCACACATGCTGCCCTGTGTGAGCCCAGGAATACCATGTGGGTGACAGGGGGGAGGTACGTAGCTCTGGCTGGGTCTTTGCATGACACAAAACAGCACAGAGCCTCAGTCTCCAGCCTAAGAAAGGGACTAGTGTCTACTAACTCAGATCCGAGTGCCCTACAGCTTGCTTTTCCAGCACCTGGAGGTCCTGTCCCACCTCTCCGGGGCTCCTGGGGATGCCAGAGGAAAGACAGCAGCCTCGGAGATTTCCTCTCCTGCACCAGAAAATCCCAGAGCTGCCTGTACAGCCAGGGCAATGGTCCAAAGCATCAGCAGTGCAAAACTGGAAGGATACCACTACAAAGTTGTGATGTTTTCATCACCCCTGTGAGCAAGGTGAACTTGCCTCACAGGAAGGTTTTTTTTTTGACTCTCTGGGTTTTTTGTGGCAAGCAGGAGCAGAGGAGCTGGGAGCAATGGGCACAGTGGCGGTCAGCAGCACCGCTGGCTCTGGGGAGTGTCAAGACATCAGGGAGGCATGCAGTGGCCTGTTTTGACATTTCCTCTTGCCAGACCATTAACTGAGGGGTAATTGGCTGTAATTGCCGCTCAGGGGTTTAATTGTGCTCCCCACTCACCTCCACCCTGGAGACACGCGCAGGAAGTGGAAGGGTCACAGGGAGCATCCCTGTCCCACAGGCTGCAGCTCCTCTCAATTATAACATCAAAGGGCACCCAGGAGCTTTGCTGCTCGCTCCATCCCCAGAACAATTCCCTTTGCATTGAAAATTAAACTCTTACCAGCGCCATCAAAGAAGCTGCCCCTTCCCCTTTTGAGCCTCTGGTTTCCCAGCTCTCCCCAGCAAAATGCCCCAGTGCCCCAGTGCCCTTCTCTCCCCTCTCCTTGCTTGGCACGTGACCTCCTGGATCAGAGGGAACCTGATCGGCCCCTTTGCAAATTACTTTTTTACTGACTAATTAAAATGCTGATGAGATAAGTCAACATATTATTAATAATTATTGTATCGTCTACTTTGATTTACAAAGTCAAACAAGAAATTATTTTGTTCAGACAGAGTATCTAAGGAGCTTGAACGATGCCTTGCAAAAGCTAATTACAATGGGAGCACCTTGGGTGCTGGAAAAAGGCCCCCCATGCTGCCCATGACCTCCCTCCCTGTCACCCACAGCATCCCCATTGCTGCATGGGCTGGGGTCAGTGTGGAGAGCTGCTGGGCATCTGCTGCCCAGGCATGCTCCATCTTGGGTCTGCTGCTGGGAACATCAGGAAATATCTTCAGAGGTGGTTTGCAGCTCCCCATTTCTGCCCTCCCTCTGCTGGAAAAGGGACATATCCCAAGGCACCTGGACACCATTAGCCAAGAGTGCTCTTCCCTCATTATGCAGTAGCTCAGAGAGAATCACATAATCACATGGGGTTGGAAGGGACCTCTAGAGATCATCTACTCCAACACCCCTGTCAAAGTGGGTCCACCTAGAGCAGGTCCCACAGGAATGTGTCCAGGTGGGGTTGGAATGTCTCCGGAGAAGGAGACTCCACCACCTCTCTGGGCAGCCTCTGCCAGGGCTCTGCCACCCTCACAGCAAAGAAGTTCCTCCTC
>JAOQGH010000008.1:8643865-8657473 GCA_025769975.1 Gallinago jamesoni
CCTTTTTCCTCAGAGCTGCTCTCCAGCAGGTCAGCCCCCAACCTGTCCTGGTGCAGGGGGTTATTCCTCCCCAGGTGAAGCATCTGGCAGAAAAGCACCAGATCTGCTTAAACCAGCAGCTGAGAGCAGACAGCACATTTCTGCCCATAGGACAGTCCCTTGGTTTTTGTTGGTCCCCAGAGATGGGCATTTCATGCTGGTGTACGGTGCTGCTGTAAATGCCCCAGGACTGAACCATTTGCAGAGCAAAAGCCTTTGCAGCTCTGCTCTGGATTTGCCTGGCTCTGGTCCTGCAGACAGCAACCAGTTCATGGCTGGGGTGAAGCCTGTCTGACATGCCAGCTCCTTTACAGGGCAGGGTCTCCCTTTGCTCCATCCCTGCTCTGCAAAAAAACCTGTCCCTGGTCCCAGCTGTGTTGCGGTCTTGCCATTTCAGCCCCCTTCAGGGTCACGCATTTCTCGGAGCACCAAGAGATGCTGGGGCTCTCCCACCTGCCCAGGCCATGTCTTCTGCCTTCTGTCTCTTTGATGTCCCTGTGCTGTTTCTTGGTTTTCTCTTCCAATCCAAGCTCTGCTTGGATCCAGGAATACCAGCATGTGACAGGGCAAGCTGCGGTGAAACTCATTGTACTTGAAAAAAAAAGGATGGCTAGGAATGGAACGTTGGAAAATAAAGATTTAGACTAGTAATTGAGATAAAAGCTCATCTCCCATTCTTGTTCAGTAAATGCTGGGTTATTGCTAATTCCCCAGATGCTGGTCACTACCAGGAGTTAATCACCTGCAGTGAAGCTCATGGTAGTTAACTGCCTGACAAATCCCTCCTTAGCCAGAGCAGTAACTGATTTCATGGGGATTATCTCCATTAATGCCTCCCATCTAATGATTTATAGCTTCAATAACGTCCTTCTCTGTTTTTTTTCTCTCTCCGTGACAGTGGTGCAAGGGACCTGGCGGTTTCTCAGGGGGTGCTGTAGCTCGGTGCTTGCTCTCGGGAGGAGGGGAAGCGCTAGATGTCCCAGTGGCAGCAAAAGCCTTGCTGTGCCAGGCAGACCTGATGTCCCTCCTGGCAGCTGTCCCAGGGCTGGAGTCACCTTGTCCCTTGGCTCCCTCCATGGGCACCGTGAGGGCGGTGGGAGGCTGAGTTGCTGCTGCGGGGGGACGTGGTCTCTCCTTGCGTTGTTCACCCCCTCTGCTCCTCCTCCTTCTCCCCGCTCTGCTGCGCCCCACAGGCCCTGGGAGTCTTCTAAGACCTTGCTCAGCTGCCCAGATATCTGGTGTTTGCATCTTTCGCCTTTCATAATCTGGCAAATTTTTTTATAACTGGTGTTGACTTTAATTTAAACTATTAGGCAAGCCCCTGAATACAGATGCAATTGTGTTCCCCCCCCTCCCAGCGAGTGTGCTCACCGCGTTAATTATGATGTCCTCATTTCCGTCTTGCTAGGGGATCTTATCGCAATGATGGGGGTTGGGCTGAGCTTCGTTTAATAAAAGCCACTTCAAACCATCAGCCGAGAGCAGGCAGTGGTGGGGTGCTGGGTGCGTGCTCATGCTCTTCAGCTGATGGAACCCCCATCAGAGGCTCCTCTCCCTGGGCATAAGAGCCTGTAATTGAGGTGAAACCGAAAACCCCTTGAAGTAACAGGGGTTCAATCCCAAATGCCCAGCAGGTCCTGGGACCTGGCAGAGCTCACGGGACCTGTATCGTCTTGTGTCACACTGGGAAGATGCACCTGTGGCATCTGAGCTGCCGGTTCAGGTGGTCTGCCTTCCCTCCATACATTTCCACTGATGGAGAACACTTGCCCTGTAGGACGGTGGTACACATGCAGTGTTTCGGGTTGGTCTGAGACTGGGACCCCAAGGCACTGCCTATGACCTGACAGTCAAGCTGCTGTGCGAATAAAGCCACCAAGTTTGAAAGAGTGATGCTGCAAATGCAAACCCTCCAAGTTCTCCCCTGTGGCTCATGGTGACCCTTGCTGGTGTTTGGGGATGGGCACTTAGTTCTCTGTTGCTGCCAGCCAGGGTGCTGCCAGCTCTGACAGTGTCACAGGGGTGCGGGGACACCACAAGCACTGTCTCCTCTGTCAGATTTGGGAGAGAAGTGAACGTCTGGTGGCTCAAAGCAACCACATGATCTGGAGGCCAAGGCATTTTGGTGCACACAGTAACCTCCTATTTCTCTTGCTGGACAGTCCTTCAGAGCCCCAAGCCCCACAGATGCGGCAGAGGGGACCTGGCTGTGCCGTGTGGGAGCATCCCTGCCAGCCCCCCCCAGCTCTGCCCTCGTCCCGCGTGTTTTTGCCCATGCACAGCTCTGCCTCGCTCCCCTCGGGGGACTCAGCGGGGAAAAGACAGGAAGCAGATGTTGTGTTAATTTGTGCTCGATTAATTTCAACAATGACTTCCCCACCCTCCGCAGTGCCGCAGTGCACGCACAGGGTGATGCAGGAGTGGGGTCCGACTGGCTGCCGCCCCCCCAGCCCCCGCACAGGGGTGTGCAGGGAGCCGTGCCTGACGTTGCACAGATGGCAGGGCACCCTGGCACGCCTTGGCCGAGCAGCAGGAGTGTCTCCTGGGTGTCACAGTTCTTTCTACAGGCTTCCCTCTGGCTCGCTCACCCTTCCAACAAAACACATAGGTAGCCTGACCCCTTTCCATGTCATCTTCCAGAGTGCTGGGGTGCAGAGCACGTCTTCAGGGATCCTAGAACCTAGAACATTTTTTTTTTTTAATTGGACTTTTTTTTTTTCAAAGGAACCAGAAATATTTCTCTCCTGGCAGTGGCTTGGCTTTTACACCCTTTCCTAGTGTGTTCCCCTCTGAATGAGCTTTTGTTGAAGTTTGCACCTGGAGCTGCTGACTTTTCCAGGATGCTTTAAGCTCTGTAGGAGTGAGAAGCAGACTTTTCTTCTAAATGCAAGATGCTGGGGGAGTTTTGAAGATATATGTCACCGAAACGACTGCTATGATCACCCTAGCACTAGCAGAAGGCACGGCAAAACCTCCTCCCCAGGACCTGTGGGTCGAGGAGGTTAAATGAGGAAGATCTTTCCCATCTGAGAAGTGAAAAGGGAGCAGTCTCTCTTATCACAATGTCTTTCAAATATCTCTTGCACTCTGGAGGTGTGATGCCCTCCTCTTCCTGTGTCCTGTTCCTGCAGTGCTGGTGGCTACATGGCAAAGCTGTTGGGTGCCTGTCCCAGCAGATCTGCATCGTCTCCAGCTCCCACAGTCACTGGGGTGATGTCTTCAGACTCCCCCCCTCTGCGCTGAGCATCAGGCTTCTTCTCTCTGGGCTGCTGTGGGTATTGTGGCTGTCACTAACCAGGGTCACCACTCACATAAGAAAACACCTTTTTTGGCAACCCAAGGAAGATGCAGGCAGGGGGAGGCAGAGCAGCAAGTGCTGCAGGGGTGCCAGAACCTCCCTCAGCTTCTGCCGGAAGGTGCTGCCCCTCAGAGCTGGACTCGGGCATGGTGGTGAGACTCAGGCATTTTCAAAGCCTGTTGCTAAGTCCAGGGAAAAGTCAGAAGGTTTGAAGTCTTCCTCTGCTCCACTTCCTCCTCCTCCGCCACATGGACACAAACCTGTCCCGGGGGGATATGATTGGGGTGTCTGGTTTGGACAGGGGTGTGAGCTGAAGAGGTAGTGAGAAGACCTCGGAGAAGGGAAGGTCTATGTGTCCTCATGAGGGTTTTGTGGGGTTGGAGAAGGTGAAGAGTGAGACGTGAGGCAAGAGTGAGCCCCCAGAAGTGTTCTGTAGCCCCCAACAGCTAAGATCAACTTGTTCCTCAGCTATGGATCTCATTTGTATCCGAAATCTCACTACTGCTTCTCACTTATCATCAGTCAAAACCACTTAGCATCCCTCCCTCGGATGACACAAATGTTCCTGTCCCTCTAAACTCACCCAGACCACTCTAAACTCACCCAGACCATCCACTGCAGTCCTACTTGCCGCAACTTGATTTTGCCCAGGATCTCCCCAGGCTTGCCCTACTGCCACTGCTACACTGAATTTTAACCCCAGAACTGCCAAGCTGTAAACCCCTGGGTTACCAGAGCCAACACCTAGTCCAGCCTCTCAGCTGGGCTGAGCACGATGGGCTCACACCGAGGAACCACACAGTGTGAGGTTCCTCCCTCCACCTTGGGAAGAGGGGGGCTCTCAGTCCCATGGACCCCTATTTCTTGCTGGAAGTCCTGTGTTCACTGCATGTTCCGCCTTCACCCGATGGTCTGCACTGTGAAACTCCTCCTCCAGCTGGAAAGCAGCCTGTTTAATTTGTGCATGGAGATTGCATGAGCCAGAAGAGACTCAGGTGAGCACCATTCAGGTGCCTTCCAGCTGCTGCTCTGAATGCCAGGGTGAGCACCAAGAAAAGGGACTTGGAGACACGGTCTGGAGGGTTTGGAGCCCTCCAAAACACACAATGCCATCAGTTTCTGCCATCAGGTCTGACTTGGGCGAGCATTCCCACCCGCCAGCAAGAGTGCACTTCACCCTTCTCTGCATCAGGGTGGGCTGGGAGAGCTACTGCCCAAATTAGGGCTGGGTGAAGTCTGCTCACCCTCATTTTCCTTTGGCCTGTGGCAGCAGTGGTGTCTTGTCCAGACACAGCTGCAGGAGCAAAGGGAGTTCATCTAGAGTAGGTGATGACAGAGATTCCTGCATGCCTTGTGCTCACCATTTGGGGATATCTGGAATGACCTGTTCTCTTTCTGTCCTGCAGTGGGATTCGATCAATGAAATGGATGAGTTTTTCAGCCCCATCCACACCTATCAGGTTTGTAATGTCATGACCCCTAACCAGAACAACTGGCTACGCACAAACTGGGTTCAACGGGATGGCGCGCGGCGGGTCTATGCAGAGATTAAATTCACGCTGAGGGACTGTAACAGCATGCCGGGTGTGCTGGGCACTTGCAAGGAGACTTTCAACCTCTACTACTTGGAATCCGACCGGGACCTGGGCACCAGCACACGGGAGAGCCAGTTTGTGAAGATTGACACCATCGCAGCTGATGAGAGCTTCACCAACGTGGACTTGGGGGTGAGACGTCTGAAGCTGAACACGGAGGTGCGAGGTGTGGGGCCACTGAGCAAGAGGGGGTTCTACTTGGCCTTCCAGGACATAGGTGCTTGCATCGCCATAGTTTCGGTGCGGGTGTACTACAAGAAGTGCCCAGCAATGGTGAGGAACTTGGCGTCTTTCTCCGAGGCTGTGACTGGGGCAGACTCATCCTCCTTGGTGGAAGTGCGGGGAGAGTGCGTGGGCCATTCAGAGGAGAGGGACACCCCCAAAATGTACTGCAGTGCTGAGGGAGAATGGTTGGTGCCCATCGGAAAATGTGTGTGCAGTGCTGGCTATGAAGAGCAGCGGGATTCCTGCATGGGTGAGTCCCTGTTTCGTACTAGCAGTGCCTGCAAGGGGAGGGATGGCTGCAAAGGTCTCTTGCTTCTCTGGTTAAGGGCTGAGGACAGAAGTCTGTTTGCAAAAACTTGGACAGCCTCTGGGGAGGTTAAGAGCTCCTCAAGCCTTTGCTGGCTGGCTTCATGCTTCCAAAATGTGTTGCAGGTACCATCAGCAAGCTCCTTGGGAGCTCCTCTGAACCTGACCGTGACTGGTCCTGGTGCACAGGGCATAGCTTTGGAATGGGGACTGGCTTTGCAATGGGGGCTGACATCAGGACAGGGGCTGCCCTGACTCCATCTTTCCTTACCATGGAGCATGTGACCCAGAGATCCCATCCCAGTGCCCCCAGCAGCTCTGGTTGATACTGAGATGTCTGCTGGTGTACCCCAGAAAAGCACAACTTGGTTTCTTCAGAATGCCCCACTGCTCACTTCCCTTTGGCAGAGGGTTTGAAAGTGAGGAAAGCACAAAGAAAAACACTGAGCTTATACGAAACAAGGTTATTGTGTCTACCCATCAGCCCTCCCCGGAGCTGCTGGCGAGCCCTGCCTTCTGGGGGTGCAGAGAGCCTTCCCGGGGGCCCTCTGTGCCACTGGGCAGGCTTCAAGCTGTCAACTGTACAAACTGTGATAAGGAAGCGGGGTGACCAGCAGCAGCCACGCACCAGGCACGGGGATGTGTGTGTACAGAGCATGGTGCTCAGGACTCCCCAGGAGAGCCCTCTGCACAGATTTGTTTGCTTTCTTTTTCTTTATGGGACGTGTTTAGGGGAGCAGCACAAATAAGAGTGCTGGGCCTTTGTTTGAGTTTCGTGAAAACGTCAAGTGGAGCATTTATCTCAGGGAGACTTGACACACGGTCAGGACGTCCGATGCTGGACTGGAATGGATCCAGGTGCTGCTGGGACCTGCACCAGCCCCGGTGGGGTCCTGGCTATGCAGAGCGGGAAGGATGGGCAGAATAAATCCTTCTCTCTGAAACTCATCCTGTCTGCAACCATTGAATTGAAAGTCATCCTGAGACAGAGCTGATCATTCAGAAAATATCTTCTTCTCCCATGTTAAGGATTGTGTGCAAAGTGTGCATGGGGCTAGGCATGTGCTACCGTGGGAGGGGCCACTGGCAAGGGCCACCTGAACGTCTGTGTCCCAGCCCCATCACTGCAAGAACTTGCGAGTGGGAGGTTTGGTTCAGAAGGACCAAACACCCCTTCCTTGTGTCCTGTCCAGCAGACTCTGCCCCAGGAGATCACCACCCCAAAGCCTGGAGGCAGCAGGAGGCCTCAGGGTCCATGATGTGCTGAAAGTCCCTCATTTCCCTGTGTTTGCTTGGACATGTTTGTCTCTCTCCTGGAGCGAAGCTGTGGGAAAGCTCCTTCTCTGCCCTCCTGCACTTTCCTGGTGGGATTGCCGCACACATAGGTGCTGCTGCGCAAGAGGAAGAGTGGTCCAACCTGACTCTCTGGATGGGGTGGACACAGGCAGAAGCTGTCCCTTCTGCATGCACACAGCCTCAAATCCATGCTGCTCAACCAGCAATGCTCTTGGGTGAAGCTCTCCAGGGCTTGTGGCATCAGAAACAGAACAGAAATGCCACTGGACTTTCTCTGACCTCAGTGTCATCTTGCCCTCCTGCCTTCCCTGTCCCATTTATCCCCAGCAGCTCCTAGCACAGGGAGTCTGACAGCCCAGCATCAAGCGAGCAGGGCAGTAGCTCCTTCCTGGCACCTCCTTTGGTGGGTGGATATGGATCCAGAGTACATACATTTACACACGAAAGCAAACAGATGCAAATCTCTGATCTAAGCTTCTCGTGCTTGATTGGGGCAGAGTTCATTTTTCACAAAGAAAAGTGCCTTTCTGGAATGATTTATAACCCCAGCGGATCTGTTGGAGTTGGAAATTAGCCATTTTAATTGTCAGGTGGACAAAAGCAGGATTCCGGTGGCTGTCGCCCCAGCAATTTTTCATTCTCCGTCATAGGGATGAGATGATATAAATCACTCCTTGTGGCCCTAATAATCTTTCTATAAATATCAGGGAAATTCATTTTTTGCTTGGGGGGAAAAAAAATTAAAGAGAAGATACTTTGCCTCTATGGCAATGTTTAAAATGTGATTCCAAATTAATTTCCTTTCGCCTTTCACAGCTGGTCGCCTTATTTGTCAAAGCTAAAGATGTTTGAACAGTGGAGGTTTCTCCCCCTCCTCTTAAACATTCATTTTTCTAAGGACCTGCCAGAGTGATGGAAGACAGCTCAGGAAACCACATCATGGCCACAGCTGTTCTCAGCTCTTTGGAGGAGAAGGAAGGCCATGCCACATACCTGGGAAGGATGGGGTGAGGTGGGATGTGGTGGAGGATGAACTTTGCTGCCTCTCATCCCCTTTACTCTCAGCTATCACTCTGGATGCCCCTTTGTTTGGGAAGGAGGGTGGCTCAGATCTCTGGCCGCTGCACTTACCTGAGCGGGATCCATACATTTCATCTTGTTGTGATGTCCTGGTGTTTGCCATAAGGATGTGAGGGGCACTTTCCTTAGAATCGAGGGTGCCAGATCTTGTCAGGGGCACTGGGGTCAGGACTATGCTAAGGATACCAGCCAGCCTGGCATCAGATGTGTCACAGCCCTACATTGCACAAGACATTTGTCCCTTGCATCTGCACCTCATGCATCTGCCTGGTTCATCTCCAGGGGCACAGGACCCCCTTTGTCATCTGTGGCTGGGTATGGGTGCCTTCCTTGGCAGAAACCAGTTTGAGTATGAATTGTCACAGCTGCTGATGGTCTGGGGGTCTGCTGTCTCCTAACATTCCCAGCTTCTACTGCCATGGCACAGCCATGTCCCCACAAGGATGAAACCCCTCGGGGTCTCCCAGGGCAGCACAGCTCTGCTGCCCCACTTGCTTTTCCCCTCTGGTTTCTAGGCTCTGAAGGACTTTGCTTCCCTCATCCGCTGCCATCCACAGCCAGCCTCAGGTGTACTACTCTTTCTTCCTTGAAATGTATCTGTCCAGAGAGAGGCACATCAGAACCTCATACACACAGCAAATAGCAACTGCGCTGCCTCAATAGCAGAATGAGCAATTACATAAGCAAAAAGGACTTGTCCCAGCAATTTATCAGATAACAAGACAATCAGTATAATTCACCTTGTTTATATGCAGCTGCTGTACAAGACAATAGAGACCCATTTCAATAAGGTCAGTGCAATTAGAGAAATGAGAAAGGGAAGGACTTTAACCCTGCTCCTGCTTCTGCGGGAAGGGAAGAAACCCACAAGCCACCTCCTGAAACAGCTGTGAGGCTGAGAGTTGGGACATGAGCACCACATCTGGTGGGGGGGATGGAGAAGTGGACAGGGAAGCTCAGAAGAGGTCGGTGGCTCTTCACCCACAGTCCTCCTACCAGCCCTGCCAGCCCCTCTTTAGGGAGGGCAGCTGGGCTCCTGGGCCACCAAGGCTTTGAGGCCATGGCCCTGGCATCGGGGTCAGCCTGTTGGGGATGATCTGAATTATTCCTTGGGCTGTGCCTGTCACCAGCTGTCAGTGAGCAAAACTGGAAAGTTGGACTAAAATCTGTTTAGCTGATTGAGAGAGGTGCACATGCAGAGAGTCAGTTTAGACCCTTGCTAGTGGTATCGCAGCTATGGATCCCAGTGCTGCTCTCTGAGAGCTGACACAAGCCCAGCCAGCCACCAGCTATGGAGACCTCCAGCAGCGCAGGATTTCCTAGTAAGATTTTTCTTTAATGAACAGATCAAGAAGCAGAAGGTACAGGACCCCTCCCCTGCTGTCAGAGCTGTTAGATGAGCCTTTGGCAGAAATGCAGTTCCCAAAGAGCAGCTTTGCAGTATATCCAATTGTTTCATGAGTGGGACTCGTTCAAAAGTTTGGGACCAGGCATTTTGGCCTCCAGGTGTCCTTATCGCTCTATCTGCTTTCCCACTGTGGTGCTCAGGGGCTTCAGCCGGGCTGGTGCCTTTGGCTGGAGAACAGTGATGAGGAAGCAACAATAAACCAGTTGCAGCTCCATCAGGCCACCATTTGCACATGAGGATGGGTGTTTGTAGCCTGCCAGAGCTGAGCGAGAACAGCTACCCAGAGGTGGACTGTTGCATGTGATCTGACCCAGAGGCAGACTTTAGCCAGTTCTCTTTAAGCTGAAAAAATGGCCAGTGTCCCCTGGACAAGGAGAAGAGAGGGAGGCTGTCACTGCCAGAACCCTTTCCCCTCTAGCTCCCAAATGGGGAGAAGGGAATAGGAGAAGGACCACTGGCCCCTTATGGACAAACCCCTCTGCCTCCTGTGGCACACGGCTGGCACCAATTGATCTGGAGAGTCTGGTTAGCGGTCTGGAAACCAGTTAGTTTTTTCCAGTTGGTGGGATTCATGCTGATGAACCAATCAGCAAATTTAATGTACTTTAAACCTTCCTTGTGGGCAACTTTAATGGAGCAATTAAAGCAGCACAGCATTGCTAATTAAGAGGAGAAAATACCCAGCTTGGTAATTATGTGCTTGTGAATACTGTTTTACATACATGGACCTTTATGAAGAAAGTCAGTGGAGACTGACTTTCCAGCTGGTGAGGCGAGGGGGGGCAAGAACTATGTGGTGTGAGAGGAGGGGAAACCCCATCTCTCTGCACCCCATCATCCATGTACCATGCTGGTCAGCATGGCTCTGGCCAGTCAGGGTCAGAGTAAGCCCTAGAAATACCAAGGGACACAGTGACACAGGTGAAGCCAGGCCAGAGACTCAGACTCCAGCTGCGCTGGGCTGGGCGATGACCTGCAGCCACAGCAGAAATCTTTGCAGCTGTGTGAACAGATGTGGTCCAGATGCTGATGTTGGAAGGGAAGGAAAGGTGGAGGCTTGTGAGTTGCTCTCCATGGGCTTTGGCGCGAGCGGATGGACCCCTTTGCCCAGTGCACGGCAAGTGGGGATGCTGCTTGCCCCTGGATACCTACCCAGGGAGACCACAGCTTCTTTCCTTCAGCGCAGAGAGAGGGTGGAGAAGCATGCAGGGAGGAGGAATGATATGCTAAAGGACCCCACTAGAACCTTACTCCAAGCTCGTTATCTAAGTCAGAGGAGCCTCAGGCTTCTCTCTTTTTCCTGCTGATGGTGATTTTTTTCCCACCTCTATTAAAACATCACAGAGCAACCCTGAGCTTGTGTTGTGTCTTCATGTCAAACAGCCAATACAGGCTGCTCAGATGGAAACAGGGCACTAGTCTTGCTGGGTGACTCCAAGAACACTCCTTTTTCTTGGCTTTGAGGTACACAGACCCCCAGAAATTTGAGGGGGTGGAAGGGTCACACATGTCTCTGTCAACCAGCAAACCTGGGATTTCAGGGCATCCGTTGCTGGGCTCCACCTCCACCAGGTCCTGCCTGGAAGCGTGTGTACCATATATCAAGGCAACACGTGAATGTGTGTCAAAATACCTTGTCATTGCAGCTCCCAACAAAACCTATGGGAACATTTTGCGCTTCTCTGCAGATCGGTGTGGATTTCAAGGAGACTTCCCATGCAGGTCCCAGCACCCACACGCCAGCTCCAAGCCACAGGCCTGGCGGCTGTGCTGCACCTTGGTGACCTCTGCTCAGACCCTGATGTGCCTGATGGCAGGTACCAGGCTCTCAGACCCAGAGCTGGGCTGCACCAATGCTCTGAGTGCCCACCACATGGGGCTTCTGCCCTGAGTAAGCCAAAATAAACTCTTCAAGGGCAGAGGCAGTGACAGCTTCGAAGACGTGCTATAAGAGTTGTGCAAATGTCCTTTCAGTGTTGCCAGGCAAGAAAATCAGAGGCACTCACAAGATTTTCATTGTTGGTTTGCAAGCCAGCCAGCTGCTTTGTAAAATACAGGCAATACTGACTGGTAAGCTTTTATTGCCTTCTGTTTATCCCATGCAAAACCCCATGTCCTAAAAACAAACAAAAAAGAAAACAGTCTGTTTTGCAAACCACATAAACTAGGAGTCTTCAGGATCCAGGTATCAGACTTCAGATGGGAACAGACTGCAAAGATGTGTCAGAGCCACAAAATGCTTTTGAGGTTACCTCTGGATATTAGGAAAAACTTCTTCCCCCAGGGGATTAGGCAGGCCTGGGATGAGATCCTTGGATTCACACTTGCCTCATACCACGGCTTCCAGCTTATAGTCCCAGACCTGGTTGCTAATTAGTCTGTTCAGACCCCAGGTTTGTTGTGCTGTGTGTAGATGGATAATTCAGCACATGGAGCATGCAGGAGGAAGCAGGGTGCAGAACAAGGTCTTTTCAGTATCTCCAACACCTTCCATCCCTCCTCTAAAACTCAAGGAAATGGCCAATTGCACTTACCAGGAAAACAAAACAAAACAAAACAGAGCAGCCCCCCCCCCAACATCTTAAACTATTTTTTTTTCTGGTTAAGAACAAACAAAAAAGGACAGAGACAACTGCAGGGCTGCCACCAACAGAACAATATGCGGTTTGTTCTTGGCTGAATATTTTATTGTTTGTCACTTTTCCCTGAGTTTGCTGTGTTTAGCTGCTGACACAGATGAAGGGTGAGAATGATGCTAGGCTGGAGTTCAGGGTATTGGTGGGGATGAAACAAATTTCATTTGTGCGTGGTAGGTCTCTGTAGTCCCTATAGGAACTGTTGAAGAGCAACTGGACTGTGATAGATGCATCTGGCAGCATTCAAAGACCTTCAGCAATTTTGGAACGTGGGGGCTTTTTGTGTGTGTGAGCTCTCTTTTCCACGGAATTTGGCCAGGTTCAGGTCCTGAATACAGGTTGTTGCTCTGGATTAACAGCGTGCGGGTGCCTGGGAAACTGTTCTTGGGGAGTTTAGAAAAAGTCTGCAGGAAAGAACAGTCATTTTGCACCAGCACTTACACTGGAGATGGTGCAATGCAACGGGATGCTGGGGAGCTCAGCTTTGCTACCAAGATAGTCAGAGGCTTGGTGTGATTGCCTTGCATGGGAAAGATGCTCCTCATTCCCACAGAGCAGCAGGACTGTGCCAAAAATTTATTCTATACTTGGTGTGAGACCCAGATCCCATCCATGTCACTGCTTCTTGGGTGCCGACTTCTTTCTCTTCCTGAAAACAAGAGGCTGCTGCTGACACTTCCCTGAGAAGGAGGAAGGGATCCAAAAGCTGGTGGTGCTCAGCTGTGTGGGGGTGAGGGCTGTGCCAGCCCCTCCAATGCTCTTCGCTTGCTTCTGCTGGAGAGTTGGGCATCCTTATGTTAAAGCTCAGCCCCTGTATATATCCACAGCTTCAAGCATGAGGTGAGAGAGCTCATAAACCCTCCAAAGCTGCAACTAGTTACCACAGGGGCTGGGATCAAGTTCTTGGTGTTTTGTATGTCTTTTCTTCATTTATGCCTCTTTGGTCCCCGAAGCCTCGCCGCAGGGATGCAGGATTACCTCCAGCACTGCCATCTGCAGGGGTGGCTCCCATTCAGCCCCGCTCCTTCCTGAACACAGCATTTTTCTCAGTTTGTTTTTGGTCTGGTGAAAACTGTGGGTTTTTTTCAGAAGCCTTGGATAGTTTTGTGTAAAACCCTTCAACAAGTCTCAGTTTTGGAAACAGCTTTTTTCTAATTCTAGCATTAGGTTGTTTGTTTCCATCTGACTCCCACAAGCTGTAGCATTTTCCCAGATAAGCTTTCACTTTGAGAGTGTGCCAGGCTCTCACCTACATTAGTCTGCACAGTGTCACCTCGACTTCACTCCAGCAGAAGCAGAAGGACATCTGCACCAGGCAGCCGAGCAGCACACGCAACAAACTGAGATTTGGATATTTCTTCCTTTTTTGTTTTTCCTTTCTTTTTTTTTTTTTTTAAAAAAAAAAAGATGTAGGGAAGAAGATCAGGGCAGAGCCAGGGGAGCTGTTAACAGTACTGATTTCAAGGTGGGAAGTGAGATCTACAGATTTTTCTATGGCAGTGCCATGCAGAAGTCTGGTTTGGGATGCAGCCAGTCTGGACCACCATAGAATAATAGAAAGGTTTGGGTTGAAAGGGATCTTAGAGGTGATCAAGTTCCAACCCCCCTGCCCTGGGCAGGGATACCTCCCACCACACCACATCCCTCAAAGACCCCTCCAACCTGCCCTTGAACCCCTCCAGGGATGGGGCAGCCACAGCTTCTCTGGGCAACCTGGGCCAGGCT
>JAOQGH010000008.1:8663999-8698670 GCA_025769975.1 Gallinago jamesoni
TCTCCAGCAGGTCAGCCCCCAACCTGTCCTGGTGCAGGGGGTTATTCCTCCCCAGGTGCAGCACCCTGCACTTGCCCATGTTGAATTTCATCAGGTTCTTCTCTGACCAACTCTCCAGCCTGTCCAGGTCTCACTGTATGGTGGCACAGCCTTCTGGTTTGTCAGCCACCCCTCCCAGTTTTGTATTGTCAGCGAACTTGCTGAGGGTACATTCCAGCCATCACGGGTATAAGGAGACCCCCTCAAGTTTTGCAGGCAGCTCATGGAAACTGGTGGCACCCAAGTCTGCTCGTGAAACAGTGGGGAAGGGGTACCAGGGTGGCAATAAGTACAGACTAGGGGAGAGACTAAAGCAGTTTTCACGGAGCCTGGTTTCCAGCTGGACCAGGCACTGGGGAGAAGGTCTGGTTTCCCAGGCACTGGGATGGGGATGTGAGCGAGGTCCAGCTTTGTGCTAGTGGGATCCGCTGAGTGATGGGATGCTCCTCATCCAGGTGCATCCTCTGATCTCTGCCTCTCCTCTGCAGCCTGCCAGCTGGGATTTTACAAGTCTGCACCAGGGGACCAGCTATGCGCAAAGTGCCCCTTGCACAGCCACTCGGAGAGCCGGGCAGCCCGTGTCTGTCGCTGCGACAGCAGCTTCTACAGGGCAGTGCAGGACCCCCCCTCGGCTGCCTGCACACGTGAGTACACTGGCTGTCCTCGGACATGGCCAATGCTTCCCAGTGCTGGGCCCAGCACGTCCCCTTCCCCTCCACATGCTGTCCAAGGCACTGAGCAGCATTTCAGCCCCAGGCCCCCCTTTGGCACATGAGCTGGGACACCCTGAGCTGCACCCCTTCATTGCCCTCTGACTCATCTCCATCCTGCTGCCCTCTCAGCACCCCTGGCCAGAGCCTGCTCCCCTTCTCAGACTCTCTCCTGTGTCAGAGTCAGAGAGGATGACACCATGGCTCTGAGGAAAAGCTTGCCTGCTTACACACCAGCCATTGAGCCAGCCACTCATCGGCTGCTGTCCTTTGCAGAAATGCCCAGGTGGTCAGACCATGGGGCAAGTTACGGTGCTCTCCTTCATTGTGGGTGGACGGTGGCACTAGGGGTTGTCATGGGATGGTGACTGAGGGGTTCAGCTTAGCTCTCTGCAAGAGGCTGCTTTGAGGGGCCCGGTGCTATTAGAAGGGGACAAGAATATCCCAGGAGGAGTCCTCCTCCCTGTAATTGGTCCAGAAGTGCAGAAGGGTGTGGGGCTGCTAGCTGGAGCCAGGGTGAAAGTCAGGGCAGCAACATCTGACCTGTGTTTCCCCAGGGCATACCCACCCAAGACTGTTAATCTCCCCAGGGAGTGTGAGTTTACCCTTCCCTTTACGTGAACAGGTTCTACTCTCCACTGTCCAGCCCATCAACACCTTGGCACTGCCATCAAAAGCTTCATGCACCCCCATTGCTTCCCGCTTCCCCCAGAAGAAACATCAGCTCTTGCTGGCCTGGAATTTGGCACCCTGATCCAGAGCATCTTGCCTTCACGGCGTTTCATCCTGAGACCTGTCTGGGTTCTTGCTGTCTTCTTTTGAAGCATTTCTCCCTCTAGGCAGCTCTGCTTCCCTGTAGAAGCAGTGTTTGTGTGTGCAGGTACACGCTGCCCAAGGGGCATCTCTCTGTTGGCCCCAGCCAACAGTCCCAACACACCCCAGCAGCCCCAGCTCTGCCTGAACCTCTGCTTCTTTTCCAGGCCCTCCCTCTGCTCCCGTGAACTTGATCTCCAGTGTGAATGGCACCTCGGTGACACTGGAGTGGGGCCCGCCCCTGGACAAGGGGGGACGTGCTGACGTGGTGTACAATGTGGTCTGCCGGCGCTGTGCGGGGGATGCAGGCCCCTGCGAGGCGTGCGGCAGTGGCATCCGTTTCGTGCCCCAGCAGATGAGCCTGGTGCAAGGAGCACTGACCGTCACCAACCTCCTGGCCCACACCAACTACTCCTTTTGGGTGGAGGCCATCAACGGCGTCTCTGACCTCAGCCTGGAGTCCAGGAGAGCTGCAGTCGCCAACATCACGACAAACCAGGCAGGTAGGAGAAGCAGACACCCCCCCCCCAGGCTTTGCCCATGTGGGTGATGCTGATGTACTGATGTTGCCCCAGCCAGTATCTGCAGGAGGCAGAACCTGCATAAGCAGCCAAAGGCTGTCTTGGTGATGGGCATGGGACCCCCAGGAGATGAGACCTCTCTGCTGCTGGAGGTGGCTTCAGGGAGCCAGGGTGGGCTGGAGACAAGCTGTTGCCCAAGGCAACTCTTACCCTTCTCTGATTCATAGTATCCTTTTTCATCCTTCCTTCCCTCTGCTTCAGCCTGCAGCCGCTGGTGGAGGCTCCTTTCTGCAGGAGACAGGGGGCACAGAGGACACTTGTTTATTGACAGGAACACTAAGTGGAACATGAATCTTTCAGGCTGTTCCTCCAGCCTTCTGTCCCCTCCCAAAGGGCCAAGCAGCAGTTCATGCTCTGCTCTCAACTCACACCAATGCCAGGCCCTGGCAGGTGACAGCAACGTTTGCTGGAAAAGTCTCTCTCACGCATGTCTCATCTTTGAAAAACCCTTGCTGTGAAATGCTCTTTCCCTAGGAAATACTTCTTAGCAATGCTGTAGCCCAGGTGGGACAGGACCTTGCTTCAGGGTCATCTGGGTGTCTCCCCAGATAAGAGCACCTTTCCACGGAACATGCTGTAGGCAAAGGGGACAGGGAAGGGACTGACCCCTCCTGTTCATCCTCCCAGTTGGAAAGGACCCCACCGGAACTTCCTGTGATGCTGAGCTCTCATGGCTCCCATGGCAGTAATGCCAGCAGGAGGGACCCCGGGAGTCACACTGGGTTGGCTCATGCCTGGCAGGGGACCAAGGCGCGTTTATCACCAATGCCTGCCTGTAGCCCTTCTTCACCGCTCTGCCAAGCCCAAAGGGAAAAGGGTTCAGTCCTGCCAGATCACTCCTGCGTGATCCCTCCGAGTGCTCCGAGGGCACTAGCGTGACACCTTGGGATGGGATGCTCTTGGGAAGTGATGAATATTCCCCTTTCAACCTCTCTGCTGGGAAGTGGGTACCAAGCAGGTGCTGCAAAACCAGTGGGGTTGGGAATTTGGTAGTGACTGAAGTTGAGCTGCTGTGCCTCCGCGGTGCTCCTGCTGCTGCACATCACAGAGTATCCCTGCTTGGCAGGAGGGGCTGAGGGACATGGGGCAGCTTGCCCATGCTGGGTGCTGGTCACTCTTGTCTCCCCAGTCCCAGGGCACTGAGCAGAGCAGATGTGGGTGCAGCAGAGATGCCCTGGAGCTGTTTGGAGAGATGGCATGCTGCTGCCTTCAGGGCTTAGCTGGTTTCCTCCATCCCACCCAGTCCCAGCTCCCTGGGGTTCTGTGTCCCAACTGTGATGCCTGCTTCTCAAAGGAGCCAGCCCAAAGACAAACTGAGCTAAAACTTCTGCCTTTCAGTCCCTGGGTGCTCCACTGCTGCTGCAAGCCCTGTGGCCTCTTTTGGTCTCTGTGCTGCTCCAGCAACATCCCTGAGCTGCAGCCATGGCCTGCAGCATCTCTGTGTTCCACAGCGCTGCCACATCCCAATTTTCATCTGACAGTTGGGCCACAAAGAGTGCCTGACGCCTTCCCATAAGTTGGACCCAATGGCTGGCACTCTCCGGGGTCCTTCCAGGGTGGATTTTTCCAGGGCAAAAAGAGAAGAGGCCAGTGATTTGGCTCTTCCAGCCACAGCAGCTCCAATTCAGACATGCCAGGTACAAGGACTGATCCATGGGCTCCCAGCACAGGCCCAAGGAGATGTCAAATATCTCAGGGGAAGATAGTACCTACAGGGCACCTTTAGCCTGGTGCTCAGTCCTTGATGATCACCCCTGTGGGCCTTTATCATCTCCTCTCTCCCTCTTGCCCTTTGGCTCTCCCCCTGTGACCTCCTAGGGTCCTTCCAGTGATCTCCATTACCTCCAGCCCCACAGCCCCTTCTTCTTTCTGGCTCCATATCACAGTGAAGCACCAGTGTCCCCTCCTGCATGTGCTGGGACAGTTCTCTCCTCTTTCATGTCCTTGGAGCATGTTTACTCCATGGGAAAGAGATTGATGCAACTGAAGTGAACAAGAGCCCGTTTGCAAGTCTCTTCTCCCATCCTTCAAAGCACTCATCTCCACATGGCTTTAATTAAAACAGAAACATGGTTTAAACCAGGGGTCCTGCATGGGGCTCCAGTTCTCCAGGTCCACCCATCCCTGCTGCCCTCACCCAGGCAGGACCCTGCCAGCAGGCACCTAACACCCTTCTGTCTGCATCTCCAGCCCCGTCCCAGGTGGTGGTGGTCCGCCAGGAGAGCACTGGACAGAACAGCGTCACCTTGTTGTGGCAAGAGCCCGACCAGCCCAACGGCATCATCCTGGAGTACGAGATCAAGTACTACGAGAAGGTAATGCTGAGCTTGCTGCTGCAAACCAGTCCCAGCATGGTGGGTCTACACAGGAGCACGGCTCAGTTTAAATCCTGCTGGTGCAATTGCTGCTATCAGCCAGCCTCACACAAAGGATTGTTGTGGAAGACTTTGTGGTTGCTGTGCTGATGCAGCAAGGTTTTTGGGAATTGCTTTTCCCCAGGAAAAGGAAATGCAGAGCTATTCAACTCTGAAGTCCAAGGGCACCACTGCCACCATCTCTGGGCTCAAGCCTGCAACCCGCTACATTTTCCAGGTTCGGGCTCGCACCTCTGCTGGCTGCGGGAGGTTCAGTCAGACTGTGGAGGTGGAAACGGGGAAGCCAGGTGAGTGTGTGCAGTTGTGGGATGTGGGAAGTGTTGGGCAGGGAGCAGGAGGGATGGTGATGCCCTGGTGTGTGGCTGTTATTCCTCTGCCACATGTGGAGGGAGGGTGGAGGCATATCTCCTGAGGTTTCAGCCTGTAAGGCTTGCTTGAGGTAGCCCTCCTGAGATGTGCTGCTACATTAGAAAGAATAGAAAGGAAGGACATGGCAGTTAGGGCAGTGAAGACCTGGTGAGATCTTGAGGCTCCAGACTCCTCTCTACACTGCTTCACTGTATCACTATGGCTTTCCCAGATCTGTGCTTGGTTTCTCCATGTGTAAATGGTCCCTGTACAATGAGATAGCCCCAGAGCTGGGGCTGAATGGGGAATGGTGTTTTGCCTTTGATGAACATGACCCTAGTTGGGTAGGTGAATTTCTGAGCACAGCAAAAATCTCACCTCCTTCTTACTTCCAGTTTCTCTCCGGTATGACACGATGACCATTGTCTGGATCTGCCTGACACTCATCACTGGCCTTGTCGCCTTGCTGGTGGTCCTTATCTGCAAGAAGAGGTAAGAGTCTTCTGGTGGTCAAGTGCAGCTTGTCACCAAGCAGGGCAGGAAGGATGGGAGAATTTAGGTGCAACTTTTCTCCTCTCAGTTTGTCCAGAGCATCCATAGGCCAGGGGTTATTAAGCAACCAAGAGACTTAAAAGTCACCATGCCTCCACCTTCCCTGAGGCAGAGCCAGTCTCTAGACCTTCCCCTCATGCCAGCAGGCTGAATAGTGACAGTGACAGCCACAGCAATACCTGTACCAGTACCACCACCAGCATGAGGCTGACAGGATGGGCTAGGGGGCCTGGTCAGAAGTGGAAAGAGCTCTAGTCCATCAGAAAAGTCCAAGGAGGACTGTGTGCTGCTACATCTCAGCATGGCTGAGCCAGGCATGTGGAGCACACATACCACTGCCCAGAGGACACAAAAGGGCTGCAGCTTTTAGTGCCTTGGAGGGCACCTGGAAAGTACCTTGCTCCAGCCTGAAGTGTGAGTCCATCAAGATGCAGGGACTCAGCTGGTGGAGGGCCAAATGTTAGCTCCAGCTCTCCTGGGCTGCCTACAGCCCTGGCACACACCCCTCCCTTTGGGCTGCTGTGGGAGCAAGGGACAGAAACACCTCTTCTGACCCTTGTGTCTCCATGGCAGGCATTGTGGGTACAGCAAAGCTTTCCAGGACTCCGATGAGGAGAAGATGCATTATCAGAATGGGCAAGGTAGGACCCTTCTGCAGCCCCTGGGGTGTGAAGGCCTGGACCTGGACCTCCTGGCATTGCAGTGATTTCCAGCGGGGAGGGTTTTGGTCACTGACTGCTTCTGTGTCCGGAAGAGTTGAGCTGGGGCTCTAACCCCAGGGGCATCCTGGTAATGGGGTTGAAGGGCTGCACCACAGTGTGAGATGGGACTGTAGCACGTTCATCCTAGATAACAGAAGGATAGAAGAGTGGAAAATTCATCACAGGCTGGGGAGGGGCAGGAGGGTGGAGGGGAACAATCACATGGAAGAAACCTGGGCAGACAGGACCTGGACTTCTCTGAGGACTCCACTGTGCCAAAGAGTGCCTTGGATTCCCTTGGGGCTACAGCATCTGTGGCTCCTCAGCATGTCAGCCCAAGGAGTCCTACTGCTGTCCATCCTCTGCCTGGCTGCTGGGTGTCTCTACTTCTCAGCAGGGCTGCCCGAAAGAGCTTATCTCTTCTCTCCCCTTTGGAACCTGGCAGTGAATTTCCCTGAGTCCAAGTTCTATGTGGAACCACACACATACGAGGACCCCTGCCAAGCTGTGCATGAGTTCACCCGTGAAATCGAGGCTTCCCGGATCAAGATCGAGAAGGTCATTGGGTCTGGTGAGTCCCCAGGCATGAAATAAACTCTTTGGAGGCAGCTGGGTGCAGAGGGTAGCTGCTCAGCCACTGTGCCACCGACGGCTCAGCCTGTTCCATGTGGGTGCTCCAGTGTGGCCAACCTGCTTTAAAACCTCAGACCAAGCATCTGGGGTGAAAAAATACAAATGAAACTGCAAGCAAAATGCTAAGTTTTCAGAACAAGAGGGATTTTTGCATAGGAATAGAGGCTTGCAGGAGAGCACAGGGCAGAGATGAAGCTGGAACTTCACCAGCAGCACACCAAAACCTTACCCCAGAGCAGCATTCGGAAGCCTGGCTGAGAGAGATCTCTGCTGCTCTGAGAGACTCCCAAATTTGTTCATTAGAAGTGGTAAAGCAAGGGCCAGTGTAATCTGTTGGCCCATCATCTTCAGCAAAAGGTGTCAGAGAGAGGTGGTTTCTGATATTTCTGCCCAGTTCCCAGAGGTGACACTGGAAGCCAGAGATGGGCAACCCTTTCTGTACTCAGAGGCAGTGGTGCACAAGGAGCCCAGGAACCCTGAGGGGCTGGAGTATACTGGGAGTGTGCCAGCAGACTGGGTGATTGGTGCTGCTGGTGGGTTGGTGCAAGAAGTCGAGGAGCTCCCTGTTCCCTCACCTTCCCTTGCCCTGCAGGAGAGTCTGGAGAAGTGTGCTACGGCCGTCTGAAGCTGCCAGGGAAGAGGGAGATTCCTGTGGCCATCAAGGCACTGAAAGCAGGCTACACGGAGAAGCAGAGACGGGACTTCCTGAGCGAAGCCAGCATCATGGCGCAGTTCGACCACCCCAATGTCATCCATCTGGAAGGGGTGGTGACAAGGAGTATGTGGCTGGTGGGGATAGGATCCTATGGTGTGGCAGAGCTGGGATGTATCTCCTTGTGGGCCCCATGGGAGATGGGGGCCAGGGCTCACTTTGGGTGTACTCCATCCTTGGGCTGCCCTAGTTGCTCACTTGTCAGGTGTCTGTCTCCTCCATCCCACCCCCTTGCCTTCTCTTACAGGACAAATTTCCCATGCAGCAGGTCCCCTCTTGCTCTGCAGTGCACCTCAAGTCAGGGCTGTTGGTGTAGGAGATGTCCTACCCATTAGCATTTATTTTAAAGGCTGCCTGTATTGAATCATAATTTGAAGTCTTCCTTCAAAAAGGCACATTCTGATGCAAAGTGTTATGCTAAAGGCATGCAAATTTCAGTGGGATGACACAGCTGACCTAGCCACATCAGTTGCTGGAGGGAGGGGTAAGTGTCAGGGTTACTGCCACATCCCCACCATTGTGCCAGTCCTGCACAGTGCAGGGGTGAGACCACATGTCGGGCTGCAAGATATCCATGGGCCTGGATTCATGTCTCTCCCAGTAAAAGCCTGGCACTGGGCTTTCTGGAGGAAAGTGACTTCTCTGCTAACTTGACCTCCCTTGTCTTCTGCAGGCAAATTGGTAATGATTGTTACTGAATACATGGAGAATGGCTCGCTAGACACCTTCCTCAGGGTAAGGAGCTCTTCTGTATTTTTATTCATTGCACATCCCCCTGGGCTGAGTGACTGGAGGAGAGGCTGGTTCCTGCTCCTCAGCCCCAAAGCCACTGCGACCCCAGCACGACTGCTGTGCTCTGGGCTCTCACCTCTCCAGCAGACATCAGCTCCAGGCCATCATGGCCAGCTCCCTGGAGTGGCATCACTAAGGCAGGGACACCTGCCCAAGCAGTGTATCACAGGTGCTGGGAGGGCAGGAGGTTGGCTGGAGGGACAAGAGAGAGGCACTGGGTTTGGAGGAGGGACTAAGCCAAAGATGAGAAGTACTACAGGGTTAGTTTAATGAGAGCAGCTTTAATAGATGCTGGTGAAAATCATCATGAGCTCTGGGTTATTTTCTCTCCAGAAACACGACGGGCAGTTCACCATCATCCAGCTGGTGGGCATGTTGCGTGGCATTGGAGCAGGTATGAGGTATCTGTCTGAACTGGGCTATGTGCACCGGGACCTGGCTGCCCGCAACATCCTGGTGAACAGCAACCTGGTCTGCAAAGTGTCTGACTTTGGCCTCTCCCGCATCCTGGAGGATGACCCTGATGCTGCATACACCACCACGGTGCGTGGTTCCTAGTGTTGCTGTCTCGCTGATCCTTACTGACAGTGATTGCTCTGGGCCACTGACAGATGGAAAAGTTAGACACCCTGAAGTCAAGGTAGTGGCTGAGATTGTAGAGGTGTTTTGTGTGTGCAAGGTTGGCCTTGATGATCTCAGAGGTCCTTTCCAACCATGATGATTCTGTGATTCTGTAGGCAGGACGGAAGTAGAGATAGTCACCTCACCGCTGATATAAGGACCAGGAGTGTGAACCCAAAGAACTTCTGAGGCTTAATGCATTGTCCTTCATCCAGGAACATCCTGGAACTGGTGTGCAGTAAACAAAGAGAAGCCAGGTGGGAGAGCAGGGAGCTGATGAAATCTCCCCAGCCAACAGCTCCTGTGCTCACACATGGTCCACTGCACAGGGACACTCTCGTGTCCCCATTGAAATCCTTCCTTAGACTGTTGTCATGGTTTAACCCCAAGTGGCAACCAGGACCATGCAACTGCTGACTCACCCCCCACCCCCCACTGTGAGATAGGAGAAGAGAATTGGGATATAAAAGGAAACCTCATGAGTTGAGTTAAAGACAGTTTAATAGAAGATATGGAAGAGAAGATAATAATAACAATAATGATACAAGAATATACAGAATAAGTGATGCAATTCAATTGCTCACCATCTGATGATCATTGAGGAATGAGTGCACAGTGGCCCAGCTTGGACAACATGGTCTTTATGCTCTTGGCTTGGTTTCACCCAAGTGGTGAAGTGAGCTATGATGTCCTCTGTGTGTCTTTGTATTTGACTGCTCCCTTTGGTTTGTCAAGGAATATCTTGATATTTCAGATCCTTTAATTTTTGGGAAGTTTCCTGTTGCTTTGTTCAAGTACAGGACTTTTTTCATCTTGGCTTTGGGACTCTCATTGGAAGGGTAAGAAAGGGCCCAACATCAGCTAGACAGCCCATCTCCTTGTCTGTGGCCTACCGACACACACACAGCCTCTCCTCCCTCCCACGAGCCAGTCTCAGAGCTTTCCCCAGTAATTTTGATCCTCGCAAATGACTTTCCAGAGACAGTATGTCAGTGACCACACTGGGTCAGGGAGGTGACCAGAGCTCATGCATTGACCTACCTGCTGATCCTTTCTGGTCCTGCCCAGTTTCTAGAGACTCTGCCTCATGTCCCCAGTCTGAATGCAAGCAGGGAGATCACTGGAGGATGGAGCAGCCACTGGGCATGTTGCAAGGAGAAGCTTTGAGGTGTCTTGGCACAGTGAAATTCAATGGAGCTGGCTGTTCTGGAGGAAGACAAGGTGCATAGTCCAGGTAGAGCCGAACCACAAGGATGCAGTGACAGGATCAGGAGCACAAGATCTCTGGTGAGGTCTCAGTTAGGGCATCCTGAAAATGAGGATGCTTTCTTATTCAGAAACTTGTGATAGGATGGTATCCTCTGTTCCTCTTCTGTTGTCCTTGGCCTGCTTAGGAGATGCCTTCCCAAAAGGAACTCTCCCAAAGGACACATAATTCATTTTCAGTCCCCATCAAGAGTGTGCCAAAGCAGGCAGGTCTCAGTTGGGTGAAAGCAACTCTCCCTAGACAGGGGTACCTGAAAAGTGTTCCCAGGCCCATCACACCTGTCCTGGCTACTCTGGGACACCCAACCTATGTTCCCTGTGCCACAGCCTTCCTCTTCAAATGGCTGGCAACCACATTTTCAGCTTAAATGTACTCTTAAGCCCATTTATTGCCCATTTTTGTCAGCATGGTCCTTTAATTCACCAAGTCCTCTGCTGCAGTGTTTGCCTGCCAAAGCAGTAATGGACAGGGAGCACTTGCCATCGGTCTCCTTGTCTGCTCAAGTCAGGCTCTCTGCCTTTGTCCACTGTCAGCTCAATGCCTTTGTGCTCTGGTAGCCCTTGGCTCATCAGTCTTGAACACTGAAGATCAGAATTGTGCACAAAGGAAACCTTGTAAAACAACACAACTTTCTCCTTACTCTACTGGAAATACTTCATGTACACCTCTAGGCTTACCTTGTGCAGATTGCCTCCTCAGTCCTGCCCAGAAGATGCCGTCCCAGTGAATGGCTTGTCTAAACTGCTGTCCCAGCTGCACAGGGATAGGGATGCCTGAGTCCTACGTGCTCTGAGCTTCCACCATTGCTCACTTTTTCAGGGTGGGAAGATCCCCATTCGCTGGACAGCCCCAGAGGCCATCGCCTACCGCAAGTTCTCCTCAGCCAGTGATGTGTGGAGCTACGGCATCGTCATGTGGGAGGTGCTGGCCTACGGCGAGCGCCCGTACTGGAACATGACCAACCGGGACGTGAGTGGATTCAGAGCAATGTGGTGGCCTCTCCTCCTACCCTCACCCAAGCCAGCCTAGCAGGGGGGGCTGGGGAAAAGGGACCCAAAGCAGCCCTTGCCTCTCCGCACATCCCCGCAGGGCCATGCACAGGCTGCTTGTCCCCTCAGTAGGGACATTGGTGTGTTGGCCATATGTGCACCAAGCAGCCTTTCCCTTTGCAGCAGCATGACTCCTGGCTGTGCCTGGCTGTGGCCAGTAGGGGTTTCACCATCCCTCTCTGCTGCTCTGTACAAGCCTTTCTGCTGGCTGGAGAGCTTCAGCATGTGCTGTGCCACCTTTCCAATGGGAAGGAATCAGGGCTTCCCTAGGGCCACTACAGCACCACTGTGCTAGCCTGCCAGTCCCTCCTGCACCTAGTGCTGGGTGGGGGTCCATCCCTTCCACTGCCCACATGAGGCTGCTGAGAGCTCTAGGCTTGCACCACTTGGCAGTAGGCTTTGGGCTTGTCAGAGTTAGGGGAGCCACTCTTATCAAGAGTAGGATAAAACCTGTAGGAAAATGTAGGTTATGTGCAACCTGGGAAGAAAATTTCAAAAAAAAGGCAATAAAATGAGTATTTTGACACTGCAGAACCACTGGATTTTTTATTTTTTTTAAAATTTTTTTTTTTACATATGGGCACTATAAACCTATCTGCCTTCTCCATGCTCTGGGAGTCCTGAGAGTCCCCTGTCTACCTAGTGTTTTTATTATTTTGGTAAGTGGCTTTGGTGACAACGGGGCATGGATGCAGTGGTTTACGCTACCTCCTCTGCACAGCTCCTTCCAGCAGGGTTTCCTCCAACCTTGCCAAGTGGTGGTAAGCCCTAATTGTAGAACAACTGAATGTGAGTGCAGCTCTTGTGGTTTGTCTGCTGGAGGGAAACCACAGTGTTTTAGGGCTGTTGGACCACTTAATAAACTTGCTGTGGTACCAGTGATTTCTTATACGTGTATGGTATCCAGCCTGCTTCCAGCTCTCCACAGAGACTGACATGGTTTGCTGGCAATGAACTTGTCATTTAGCATGAATCTTCTGTACACCCCCTGCTTCCCCATCTGATGGCCACAGCAGCTCCCACACCAGGGATCTTCCCTGCGTGCCGCTGGCTGGGGTGCTTCCAGCTGGGTGGGAGTGCAGCTCCACTCGTGGCTTCCTTCCAGGTCATTAACTCGGTGGAAGAAGGCTACCGCCTGCCTGCCCCCATGGGATGCCCCACAGCCCTGCACCAACTCATGCTGGATTGCTGGCAGAAGGACCGCGGTGAGAGGCCACGCTTCTCTCAGATTGTGGGCATCCTGGACAAGCTCATCCGCAACCCTGACAATTTGAAGTGCACGGCCACCGTGAACCGGTAAGGGCTCTCTGAAGCTACCGTGAACTGGTAAGGGCTGCCTGAACCGTCACGATGAGCAGGGTCTCGCAGCTGATGCTGGGCAGAGCATGTTGGTTGCAGAGATTCAGGGATATTTCTGTCCAACACTAGCAGCAGTGGCTTCCCTGCAACCTTGGGGGTGTATAGGGTCTATGGGCACAGGCTGTGGTGGGCAGTGGAAAGCATTCTGCATTTCACTGCTTTGTTCCCACTGTGGCATGCCCACACTGAGGCCTGGACAAGCATGTGCAGCAGTGCCCATGCAGTGGTGTGCCTGCCTTTACCATCCTGGTAAAGAGAGCAAGGCATCTCTCTGTCCTGCCCTCCCCTGCAGGGTGATGGGTTCTTTGAGGTGGACCTCATAGCCTGACCACTTAGGACCATCACCTCTTGAGCTAATCCCTTCTGTCCTGCTCCCAGGTTCACCCAAACACCCTTCAACAGGGGTCTCCTCGACCTGGCCAGCTGTTTGACTGTGGAGGACTGGCTGGATTCCATCCGGCTGGGGCACTACCGGGACAACTTCGCCATGGCAGGGTACTCCTCCCTGGGCATGGTGTTGCGCATGAACATTGAGTAAGTAACAGAGAACAAACAGCACCAGTTGGGTAGCCCTGCACCATTCCACTGGCCGTGCACAGTGAAGGTTCTGCCTTGGCTTGCTTGACCTAGTTGATGTGTCTCTTGATGCCAGAGACACATCCACAAGGAAATGCTGATGAGACCTGGGACAATGTCCAGGTCTGTGCTGACCTTTGAGAGAAGGTGTGGGAGCTGTACTGAGAGGGTGTGCGTACCAAGTCACCTGTGGTGCTCTGTGGTGGTTCTCCAATGTCTTTGTAGGTTCATAGATAATTCAGGTTGTAAGGTGCTTCAGGAGGTCATAAATCCAACCTCCCAATCAAAGCAGGCTCAGATATGAGGTTGCTGTCTCCTCGCACTTCTCACCTTTCTTTCCTCTGCAAAAGACATGTCTGGACCAGAGTGTGTGGCCATACTGTGCAGCTTCTCTGGGATATGGGGAAACAAACGGAGCTGGGGGCAAACTTGGAGCATCTTCAGACCCCAGTGCATTGGGGTGGTTCCCTGCAGCTCAGCAGGGATGCACATCCAGGGCCTCAGCATGACCGGAAAGGTCATAGCCAAGTGACCAAGGCTGCATTAAGCAAGGAGAGCTGGGGAAGATGTGTCCCACCACCCATCCTCCTCCTCCTGCTGCAAGGAGCTTGGTCTGCCACCTGTCTAGCATTACTGCAGGGCTGGCAGCAACCTCTCCCACCTCCGAGGAGACTTGTTCCCTGTAAAAAGGCAAGGGGCTGCCAGACAGTAGATCCCATAGCTCAGGAAGATGTGACTGTGCTTGCCTTGGCCAAGGTGAGGCAGGTAGAGAAAGAGCCCGTGAAAGGGAAGTGGGAGAGATGCTGACAGAGGGCTGTCTCGGGCATCAGTACCTGGGGCCTTTGCTGTGGGATTGAGCTGATACTGATCCTTGTTTCTCATGTGCATCAGGGAAGCTTTTGAGTGGGGAAGGCTCATCATCTATCCATCTTTCTGACTGGGTTATCTGAAGGCATCTCACTAAAACTGAATCCAATTTCAGAGCATTGATCTTGTCACCTATTAGCCCATCAGGAGTGATCCCCATCCTGCTCCTGCTCCCCCTGGGGCTCTCACAGCAGCCCTGTCAAGAGGATGTGCCAAGTGAATGGCAGCCTCTCTGTCCCTGGGAAGATGCCCACGGACCCTCAGCTGCAGCAACCTTGTGCTGATAAGCAAGTGGAGAGGAGCCAGTTGTGGGGTCCAGGGCTGGTTCATGGGGATGACACACAGAGAGGAGCAGTATCTCTCTGGGTCCCAGCACAGGTCCAGACCATGGGGTGTCTGACAGTGTTCTTGTTCTCCAGGGATGTTCGGAGTCTGGGCATTACCATGATGGGGCACCAGAAGAAGATCTTGACCAGCATCCAGGCCATGCGGTCCCAGCTGCTGAACACAAATGGTCCCAGAAGGCATCTCTGATGGCCAGATTTGCAAACCTGCATCGGGCATTCCTTAACACTTACCCTGGCAAAGGGGCAGCAGGGTGGTGAACAGGAAAAGGGGCACCAGATGAGGACCTGGAGCGCCACCAGCATCTCTTTGATTACAGCGTCAGTGGGAATGTGGCTTTCCAGATACCTTGATGGTCCTGCTGCTTCCTTCCCCCACCTGAATGGGAGAGCAGCCTTCCAAGTGGGCTAGGCACATGTCATGCCTCTTTCCATCCTCTACCATGTCCCTGTGGGACTGGGGGTTCCCACACAACAATGCAGGGCAGGTGGTAACCCCTTTAACACAGACAGATGGCCCCAGCTGCACCTGCAGATGGAGGGGTACCAGATGCAACTGCAGTAGCAGCAGTAGTATGACTGGGTTTTCCATGGCACACGGCTCCTTTGGATATGACAATGGGGGAGTTTGAGGAATCTCTGAACTTAGGAGGGCCTCACAGACTCAAAGCAGAGACAACCCTGCTCCCAGTACTTCCCAGTTCCAGTGTACTCCAACCTGGACCTCCTGAACTGCACCAGCCTGCAGATGACTTCATGGTCCACCTCTACCAAGCCCAGGAAGGCAGGGGACAGAGCACAAGCTGGCAGTGCCAAGAACACCCAGCCCTTCATGCAGAGGAGACGCCCCCCAGCATGGAGGAAAGGTAGCCAGGGTCTGCTACCTGGAGCCTCAAGAAGCCCCATGGTGTTGCAGAAGACGCTCCACCTCTTGAACACATCAGCACTGCTCCTCTCTGGATCCATCACAGGCAGCGCAGGGCAGCCCAGGCACATTTTCTACTACCACAAACTCAAGTTTCTCCTCCAGCAGAACAGGCATCTCCTCTCCTCCATCCTCCACCAAAACCACACCAGAGCAGAGAGGAGTGGGAGAAACTGCTCCCATTTCACATGGTGGAGGGACAGAGACTTCTGCCAAATTCTTCTTTGTTCTTATATTGTCCTGGAGAAACTTCAGAGCTGCCCCATTACCACACTATCTGCCTATGCCCAGGCTACGCATCTGCAGAGCCGGGTCCTGAGTAACATTTCCAGCTACAATCACACAGTCCTATGGCTGGAGACAGGGGCTCTGGCCAAAGAGGATTTTCAGCACAGCCCAGCTGGTGAGCCCCGTGACTGGTCAGTTGGGCTTTCCTCCACAGATCCTCCTCTCCTCCACAGGAACATTTCTTTTGGAGAGCTTGCCTGGTGTGCAGTGGTGACCTCCAAAGACCTGTGGAGCTGGTCTGAGAGGCTGAGTTGGCTGTGGAGATGCAGATGCACTAGGGGTGGGGGGCCAGTTGTGGGCTGTGAAGGCTTCTCTTGTCTGTAAATAGAATTTTCTATGGGTTTGGGAACTATTTTACTGTAATATGTTACATAAACAAAAATGGTCTCAAAGCACAGAAGCCTCAGTTGTGGGGCTGAACTCACTGCAAAAAAATCTTCTGGGAGTGTGGCTGGGGAGGGGGGCTGCTGGAGAAGGAGAAGTGCTGGAGAGGAGCCACACTGACTGTCAGGGACCAACCTGGCCCACGGCATTCCATCCTTAGCACTGGCACAGTAAATCCAGCATCACTCAAACACAAGCACTGGTAGGATCTGTCCTGAGGTCTGTTCTTCCCAGTGCTGTTTGGGCACAAGGAGGGGGCGGGGGGGAGGGTTAAAGCCATTTCTCAGCTGCAATAATCCTGGCTAAACTGGCCTTTCTGGGGCTGGCATAGCTTTCCATCCAGGGTGTGTCCTGATGGATTCTCTGACTGTCGTGGGCACTTTACTTCTTCCTATGGAAGGTCTTTGCAATGGGGGACAGATGCAGTGTGTTGTTTAATTTGTATTGCACCCTGTGTCCTGCACTCAGACCTGTCACACACATCCCTGCAGATAGCATCATGATGGAGGTCAGACCAAGCCCTGCAGCACAGGATGGTTGGTATTGACTGTGTCCTCTCTTCCCAACATTTGGGACTCCCCAGAGGGTGAGTTCATCATGGACAAGCTGGGGAGAGAAGAGGGGTTTGCTGGGCAGCCCTGGTAACGTGGGCTGGAGGATCTGAGGTTGGGAGCTGCCAGATGGCCCCTTTCCAGGTGGTTCACGGGTCAGGTCCTGCAGCGTGGGGTTGTTGGGCTGCTCTCAGCTGCAGGGATGGTGGGGCAGGGTTTGTCTTTTATGTTCATAGTGTGCACCTCCTCCTGGACAATAAAACTCATTCTTCCCTTGGGCCATCTCCTCGCTTGTTCTTGTTGCTGTGCTGCACAGAGCTGCTCCACCACTTGCAGAGAGCATGGGGGTCTCCACAGGTGCTTCCGAGGCACAGAGGGGGCAGCACTGACATGCCCACCTAGTCACCATTTTCCTTCACTCCAGGAAGCCTCCCACATTTGAAAGTTGCTTACCTGAAGAGCAGGAGTGTCCATGGGATGCGTCACAGGTGCATGGAAGGGCCAAGAAGCTGATCAGTTGTAGGGTCCCTGTGGGGGGGGTTGCTGTGCTGGGGGCTGGGAGAAGCTTCCTCAAAACCACCATTGTTACGTAAGAACATCTCATGCAAGAGATCATGTAAGCACAGGATAGCTTGGTGAAGAGGTTCCTCTGAACCTCGGGGGTCTCTGGAAGGTTTTCCCAGACTCAGACTTGTCCTCTCCTAGAAATTCAGGATCTTTTTTTTAAAAAGAACAAAACAAAACAATCAAAAACCAGACCAGTAAAACCTAAAGTCTCATCCTCTGAAGTCTGAGCTGAAGGATCTTGTATGTGAGCTTGCAAAGCACTTCTTGTAGGCATCTAGCTGTGGCTCCAGCTGCCCTCCTGTGAATGATTTACCAGCATATGAGTTGCAGGAAAAAAAGAGAACACCTGCATTTGCAGAAAAGAAGTATATTTTTCTTGCCATATAAAATGAAAAGGGCACCACAGCTCCGGGTGAGAGTGGCTCTCTCCACGACCCTGCCTGCTTGTGTGCCCCCAACCACTGCAGCCCATCGGGGATGGAGGTGACTGTCCCCAGGCAGTGCAGCCCCACTCCACATCCCCACTGTGGGGAAGGCCAGCCTGGCTGCCCCATGGTAGTCCTGTCCCCACAGGCGCCCCAGCCGTCCTTGCACCAGTTGTCTATGTGCTACCAAGTGCCAGCCCTGTCCAGAGCATCCTTCAGCCCAGGCTCCCCTTTCACTATTCTCTCTGGTGCCCCCCTTTCCAGAGCAATTGCCCCCAGGCTGGGCAAGCTGCTCCGGGACCATCTCCCCAGTGCTAAGGGTTGAGCTCACAAGCCCCGTGCCCCCTTACATGCCCCATTTTGGTATTTGCATTTCCTGCACTACCACCCCCACCATGGCTGAGGATGCCGGTTGCTGTCCTGCCTTGGACCCACCTCCTTTCCCCATCACTCCCAAACACATCCTTAGGTATTCACATTCCACCTTTCTAGCTTGCTGGAGCCTTTATTTGTCAGAGAATTCAATATGGTTGGAAGGGACCTCTGAAGGCCACCTCATCCTGCACGCATATGCAGTGCACACAGCTGTGCAGGTCCTGCTCAGACCCTGGCCCCCTCATGCAGACAGGGACAGCAACCATGTCACACCTCGGTCATGGTACACTGCTGGCACAGGGTGCAGTGGGACAGCCTGGGAATGGTGGGACACGTCAGTGTTCACCAAGGACCCACATTTCACTCATTTATTTCAGTTGTGAATAAAGCCAGCACCCACAATTTGCAAAATGTGCCATGTTTTGTGTGTTGCAAAAAGTTTTCTTACCTTTCTCAGTCCCAAAGCAAAGACTTGCTCCGTGGAAGGCTGGGTGGTGCTGGTGCCTGGCTCCTTCCCCAAGGGGCCGGCACACTCAGGTCTGCCAGGGCACTGCTCGGTGTGGGCAGGGCCCCTGTTCAGAGCTGCTCCACAGCTACTGCAGGATCACCTTGTGAAAGACTCAGAGGACCATGCCCAAGGCATCACCCCGCTCACAACCCCGGCAGTTGTGTCCTTTTTAGCATGTCATTTCTTCCCCTTCTGGAAGAAATTGCCATGAAAGTGCAGTCCTGCAAGGGCCAGGCATCGGGCACTCCTCTCCAGGACACCAAGCCACATTTCCAGACCTCGTGTGTTCCTCCACATTCCCAATGCTGAGCCCCACCACCAGCAGTGTCTGTCACTGGTCTGGTCAGGCTGGGTACAGGGCTGGCACCCACGGATCACAGGAACCAGTTCTGGATTGAAAACCTTGTGGAGGGGCCTTGGGGACCCTGTCCAGGGAAATGAGCTGCTCAAGAGGCAAGCTCTTCCATTCAAGGGGAAGCAATGGAAATTCCAGTTTATGTATGACAGCAAATAAACTCCTTCATGTTTCTAAATAGCCATCAGGATTTTCACACTTTCTTACATGTCCCCCAAGAGATTTTATTCTGACTTGGACTGTTGGGAGCTGGTCTTTCTTTAGCCAAACAGCTTACCTTTTCTAGTCTCACCCACTATCACCCCGAGCTACCAATAAGTCATCTCTGAAGCATTTCATTTACAGTCCATGCCAAATTTGGCTCTGTCATTAGCATGTGAGGCTCTGCGAGCTTTGTATGCCTGGAGGTGGCAGTCTGGACTTGCAAAGCACCTGCAGAGCCCTGCATGAAGCCACCCGTCTTAGCTCTGCACCCACACTCAGTTTGTGCCAACTTTATGCAGGTTTGCAGGGGTCAGACGTGCTCCATGGATGGTGTTAACAGATGGTGAACTCTGCTTTGTATTTACTGATATGATTCCTGTCTGATCACATACCAGCTTAGTCTGCCAAGGAAAGCTGTATTCCCAAACCACCTTCTCTCTCTCCTTTTAGCACAGTCATTTAGCATCATGTCCAAGCAAATTACTCAGGATAACCTGGTGTAAGATAGAAACATCATCCACAGCTGCTGGTTTAACCCTTGGAAGGGTTATGGGTTAAGTTCTGCATGGGTTTGGAAGTATCCCATAGGTCACATCTTGGAAACCACCACCAAGCAGCAAGACAGCAGCACAGCTCATCCCAGGACGAACTGAGGCTGACAGGAGTGCCTGCTTTGCAATTAGGGCAGGGTCTCTCCACCTTAAGCAAGCTGGGCATGGGGAGGGATGAGCCTGGTGAGGGGTCTGGAGAACAAGTCACATGAGGAGAGGCTGAGGGAACTGGGCAGGTTTAGTTTGGAGAAGAGGAGGCTGAGGGGAGACCTCCTTGCCCTCTACAGCTCCCTGGAAGGAGGATGTAGAGAGGTGGGGGTTGGCCTCTTCTCCCAAGGGAATGATGACAAGAGCAGAGGAAATGGTCTGAAGTTGGGGCAGGGAAGGTTTAGATGAGATCTTGGGAAGAATGACTTTCCTGAGAGGGTGGTCAGGCGCTGGAACAGCCTGCCCAGGGAGGTGGTGGAGTCACCATCCCTGGAAGTATTTCAGAAACGTGTAGACATGGCACTTCAGGGCATGCTCTGGTGACCAAGATTGTTGGGTGTAGTGATTGTTGTGGTGATGGGGTGTTGTTTTTTTATGTTTTGGTGTTGTGTGGGTTTTTTTTGTTTTTGTTTTTGTTTTTTCTTTTTAATGTTTGTACTCGATGATTCCAACCATGAACATTCTGAGTGATTCTGTGATTCTCTGAGTCAGGACCACAGAAACCTTGACTTGTGCCGCAAGGTCTGAGTACACAGGACAGGCCTCAGAGCAGAAATGCAGGTCTCACATCATGAGGTCTCCCTCCGAGCAGTCACGTGCTGCACTGAGTGGGAAAGGATAGGAATGGATGGCACTTCACCTGCCTTGTGCAGGTCACTTCCTCTCTCCATTGGGTGCAAAAGGGAACCTGGATCAGCCCAACTTACAACAAGTTACGTGATGTGTATCCCACCTCTGATTCCAGGGCGGTCCTATTGGTCCATGGGATGCAAATCAAAGCATGTCTCTCACAGCTGGGTGCCAGGAGTTCCCCAGACACACAGAGCCCAGCTCCTCGGGGACCTGTGGCCCACCTCACCACCTCCTGCACTGCCTGGATCTGCGGTTTGGCTGTGCAGGGCACAAGCAAGATCCTTGTCTCTGCACTGTCAGCAGTTCATGGGTCCCTCACCCAGCAACCCAGGCACAATTACACCTCCTCTTCTGAGTGGGCTGTTAACTCTACAAAATATCCAGACAAACAGCAGAGCCTTTCGCATTTCCTGGATGAAAACTCCTGGCAGTTGTGTCTTGGGAAATCCCAAGAGCACCGTTTCTGCCTCTCCTGCTTATGCTGATCCTTCCAAAATGGAATTGCAGACCTCCTGCAGGTGCCAGAAAGATTTCTGCACGCAAAGCTGGCAAAACTTCCCTTGCACACTGTGCTGCTTATTCTTGGAAGTAAAAAGAAAAAAAAAAAGGCAAGAATTTTTTTACTGATTTAAAACATTCTGTGGGGTTGTGTACCATGTAGGAAACTTGCAAAAAGAGTAAAGACATTGAAACCTGTTGGTCTAGATGCCCATCCACAGCTCTTCATTTTGCTGATGCGGAAAGGTGAAATTGTTCCAAGGCACTCACTGACGTCTTCTTAGCCCCAGAATCTTTCACTTATACAGATTTCTTGTTACTCATCTTATGTTTCATTTCCTTTCTGCCTTCCCATCTTTCCCTCTGTTATGGTTTGAGAAAACCCATAACAATCTATTGTCGTTTAGACAATAATTCTCTCACTTGATGACCCCTCCCCACCCAGAAAGGGGAATCAGGGAATACAAAGAAACACGAGGGTTGAAATAGAAACAGATTTAATAGACTAAGACTAAATAATTAACAATAATGCTAAAGAACCAGTATTAATTCCAACACTGACGTAAGATATAGAAGAATTCTACTCAGCCCATTCTCTCAGCAGGAAGCTGTGCACTCCCAGCAGGGACAGCAAATGGCGGACACTGCCAGCGCAACGGCTTCAGGAGGAAGGGAAGGCCTCATGGCTCCGGCACCGGGGCAAGGAGTTCTCTGGACCCACTGGAATCAAAGGAGAGAGAGCTACGCAGCAAACTTTTCTAATTTATATTGAATATGATGTTCATGGTTTGAAATAATCCTATAGGCCGGCCTGGGAGCAGGACAGAGAGTGTGAGTGGGCAGCACCCAGCAGAATTGCAGATAAGACGTCCTTCCCAAACACAGGGAAGTGGGCAAATTACCTGGGTGTATGGAGGAGGGGAGGTGAGGGTATGGGGCGCAGGTGATGGTGAGCAGCGGTCTCTGTGCCTGGACAGGAGCTGAGGGAGTGGGGGGTGACGGGGGCAGTTTGGGTGCTGGTGCTTTGGTGCACTGACGGGTCCTGAGCTCAGGGACCAACGTGTGCCGTGAGGCAAGCAGGGTCCGCTCCACGGGCACCGTAGCGGCTCTCCCAGGGCAGAGGAGAGGAGATGGAGATGCAGGACATGGTGGAGAGGCAGGAGCAGCAGGATTCCACCCGCCCAGCAGGACTGACCCCATCCTGCGCAGACACACAGCAGGGAGGGATGAAACCCCTTTTAGTTCTGGACTCCTCTAAACCTGTTATCAAAAGATGAGGTTCCTCATTACAATTCCTCTATTTCTCTCACATTCAGAGCTGCCAGTGAAGGGTCAGCAGCACTTATGAAATTTTCAATTCTCACAGGTTTTGAATTTACATGTTTTTTTTTCTGCGTCTGAGGTGGAAGAAGATCATGAATAAAAGATTAAAATTGGAGGTCTCCAATCATTTAAGAGCAATGCAATGAGCATTTATTCGTGAACGAGCATGAGCCAAGCACTGCTGCATGCATACCAAAAATTAGCAGCAAACTTCAAACAGGACCTAAACAAAAGGCTGTACTCTTTGATGTGACTCTCTGCTGGGGTGTGGGGAGCAGTGAACCTGGGGAGCTGGAAATCTCTGGGCTCTGCAGGGTCTCAGTAGCAGAGCAACAGACTCCTTGACTCCAGATGCTCCAGAGGAGAGTTGAGTCCCACCAGCTCCATCGATGCTTTTCCATTGCTGAGCCCTGCTAAGAGGCGTTAGCATCATACAGGAGCATCGGTGAGCAATGCAACCTTCAAAAGAGAATGGAGGGATGAGTGGTGGGAAAAGGAGTCCAATTAGGACAGATTTGGATTAACTAGGATGTGGCTGAGACACTCAGGAAGAGCTGAAGCAAGAGGAGGAACTGGAATGAGCTGAGGAGCATGGGGAAGCCAAGGTACAGCTGAGTCGGGTGGGAGCTGAAAAAAGAAGCCAGGGCAAGCCATGCCTGGTGTGGAAAAGGACTTTTCATGACTAGAGGCAATGGTATATTGAGTGTAAGTGCTACAAAGGGGAAAAAAAAGCTCTAGCAAAATGTTTGACTTCTCTACTCGGAGATTAAAACAGGATGGGACTTGCTGGTACATGGCCCCTTCTCGGGCCATAGACTTGTCTCTATGAATGTTCTCACTGTGCAAAAACCCCCGTGCCTTGCTCCTGTCAATGCCTGACTTTCCTCCCTGCATCTTCACTTTTCCAGGCACTTTGATTTCAGTTTACTTTATCAACAGTATGATACTCAACAGAATAGACACAGACATGGCTTGTGGTTCCCACCACAGCCTCTCTCGGGCTTTGCTGGGAAATGAGACATCCAGGTGTTAGTCTCAGTGCTGTTCCCTGCCTGAGTTTCCCTTGTCCTTTCAGATTTCTCAGCCAGGAGCTCAGATCAGCCCTCCAGCCTATGGGTCCTTTCCCACCAGATATCTGTGTTTCCCTGGCATTGTGTTTCCCTGGGATTACCTGCTCAGAGAGCCCTGGTGGCTGGTGCTGGTGGGAGGGGAGGCAGCAGAAGGGCCTGTTATCAGGAGAGGTTGGAAGAATCCCAGCCACGCACAGCAAGAACACACCACCTCCCTGGAGAGGTCTGAGGGGAACATGGTGCTATGGGACAACCTGATGTGTGACAAGTGACAGCCCCTCTGTGGCTGTGATTATGGGTGGTCCCTTTCACCAGCCCTGCTGGACTCTGTGAAATTTCCAGGCAGTGAAGCAGCAGATCTCATCAATAATTGCTGTACATAAAGTAGTAAAATGTTGTGATACAGTTTTCCAAAACATTTCTAGGCCTTTTTTACCAGCAAGGATTTGGTGATGCAGTCATAAGCAGCATCCCCCCCAGCCTGTCCTGCGTCTCTCTCCCCATCCCAGAGTAGCAGTGGGTTTCAGTCAAACGTGTCAGAGGACAGCAAGCACCAAGGAGCTCTTGTTTCTACAGGCTTTATGGAAACAGATGACAGCCAGAGAAAGAGCGTGCGATGTAGCAGTGCCCCCACAGACAAGAGGGTGACAGCCTCCGTTTGAATCTACATAAGTCGAGGAGAAGGCATGAAAGAGGGACCTGTGACCACTGTCTGTAGCTTTGCTGCAAGCTTGCAATGAGCCTTGAGACACTGTCCTGGAGGAAAGTGCTTGTAACTTATACGCTCTGCTTTTCCACACTTTACCCTTGTCCCCTGCTCTTCTGACACTGTGCCTTCACAGTGTGCCTTTCCTTGAAGGTGTCCCACCACCTCTCCTTCGCCTTCCTCCTGGGCCCCCCCAGGGCTGCCCCCACAGCCTGCTGAGGGCAACGGAGCAGGGTGGTGAAACACCTTTGGTGGTGAGGGGATCTCATGGTGCTCATCACTGCAGGTTCCACTAGGTTTCACCTCCTTGCCTATGTCCTTCGAGCAAGGCAGCGCTGAAGGAGGACAGCTGTGACAGGGACGATGTGGTGTCTGCAAGAAGGTCCTTCTTGGGAAGAGCTCCTTCCTGGGAAAAACAGAGTCGCAGCCTCTTTGAAATTCCGTGCACAGGCATCCCTGGGAGCTGGGGGGGCACTGAGCTGGGAGAGGCCTGGGTTTTTGTTTTCTCTCTGCAGAGTATCTGTCAGAGAAGCCCACCCCCAGGAGGACAGAATTGGACAGACGGACGTGGCTGAGCTGAGCAATTCTTGTGGTGGGCTGCAGAAAGCTCCCCATGCTTTGATAAGCCCTCTGGCTTCAGTGCTGGCAGCCACGGCCACTGACTCTCTGCCCTTGCAAAGCAGCGCCTTCAGTTTGATCCTCTCTCAGGACTGCTCCCAGCACTGACAAAATCTCTTCTTCAGCTTTTACACATCCTTGTTTTATCAGCCAAGTCCCCAGCACTCAGTCCTTCCCTTGGGACAGAGTCATCCTTGACCACCCTGCTCTCATTGAGCATCCCCAGGGTTCTGCTGCAGCCTAGGAAAAACTTTATTCTTTCAGCTTGTAGTTGTGGAAGAAGGACTGTGGGTGATGAACAAGCAGTTAGTGGTGAACTGAAGTGGTTCAGGGATGAGCCGTGCCTGGCTCATCCCTGGTTTCCACCCACCTGGTGAAACTTGTCTGGGAACACGAGTGGGTCTGTGCCAGCTGCATCTCTCCAGTATCCTGCACCCTCTTGTTCTCTCTTGATTGTCCAAACCTACTACCATATCTATATTCACATTTGCTTTTCAAAACTCTCTAAAATCCCTATGTATTCCAATGTAAGAATTTTAAGAGGGACACAATGGCAGAGGCTGCTTTGAGGTACACACAGTTGGTACCTGGGATTTCAGGGGCCAGCATTGCAGCTGGGGTGAGATTTCCCATTTTTTTAAGTATGCTCAGCGTTCATGGGGGGCATCTGTAATGACTGTCCACAGCTCTCGCTTCTGCCACGTGCCTGTCTCTCACTGAGACTGTGTGTTTGTGTAGGTGATGAGAGCTGGAGCATAGGATGGGAGAGCAGATCCAGGCAGATGTTTTGGGAGTCTACAGGCTCCATGGTAAAATGAGGTAGGCAAGGCTCCATCTGGAGGTGCTGTGCAGGAAATTCCAAGCATTTTTGCTTGTTTACCCCAAAACTTTATTTTCCCTCTTGTGGTTTCCCATGTTGTGCACATTTCTATGCAGCAGGGGGCAAAGCAAACCTGCAGCTTGTGGGGGGTCAAGACAGGTATGTCTTACCCTGGGTCACCTCCAAGAGGTTGGCTTTGTCCTTAGATGAGCCCCTTGCTGTCATAGGCTTTGTGTGGGGCCCCAGGTCCAGACCCTTCCTTGTGCACTGGTCCCACTGCAGGACCTGCTGCCCAGGCTGAGATGCAGATGCCACCTCACACCCCAGCCCTGTGGGATGCCCAGATCCTCACCCTTTCCAATCAGCGTCTCACCCTTTCAGTCATTAGCCCAGAACATTTTAGCATCCTCTGTGGCCCTGGGAGGAGGGTGAAGAATGCCACAGCCTGGTGGCAATCCCTGACTAGCCCAAGCCTCAGCAACCGCTGCTGCCAGTCCCTTCTTTATCTTCCTTCATTGTGGCGTTGTTCTGCTTCTGCATTATTCAGTTGCCCCTGAGCCTGGATTAGCCATGTCCCTGCCTCCACATCTTCCTGCGATAGGACAGGTCTCCTTCGGGGAGAAGGTGTCTGCTACCCTCCTGGTACTGCAGGGCTGGGGGAGCTGCCTGGGAATGCCTCCAGACCTCTATTTGATGCTGAATTGTCTCACCAGGTTTAGGTGAAAAGTCTTGGGAGTTCAGGAGATGACTTCTGGCTGAAAGGACCTCATTGTCTTCTACAACTCCCTGAAAGGAGGGTGTAGAGAGGTGGGGGTTGGCCTCTTCTCCCAAGGGAATGATGACAGGAGCAGAGGGAATGGTCTGAAGTTGGGGCAGAGGAGGTTTAGATTAGATCTTGGGAAGAATGACTTTCCTGAGAGGTTGGTCAGGCGCTGGAACAGCCTGCCCAGGGAGGTGGTGGAGTCACCATCCCTGGAAGTATTTCAGAAATGTGTAGGCATGGCACTTCAGGGCCTGCTCTGGTGCCTGGGATTGTTGGGTTGTGTCTGTTTGTGGGTGGGTGTGGTTTTGTTTGGGGTGTTTTTGTTTGATTGGTTGGTTGGTTGATTTTTTGTGGTTGGACTCAGAGGTCCTTTCCATCCATGAGTATTCTGTGATTCTGTGATTCTGTGAAAGCAGGCAGCCCCAGGGAGCCAGCAGTGTCTGCTGCCTGCAGCGGGGGTGTGCAGGGGCCCCCAGATTTTTCACTGGCATCTGCCTGCACTTTGCCCCTGGAGCCTGCACCACTGTCCTGGTGGCAGCAGGCAGCCTGTGTCCTCCGGGAGTGCAGGCAGGGGGGGTCAGGACAACTGGCTTGTGGCCAGGTAATGCTTCACGGATGGCAAGACCCACCAGCTGCTACTGAACTGCATGTGAATCCCTGAATTGCTTGTATTTTATGTGCTCTTGACAAAGCTGATGGGCTCAGAGGAGGAGTGGAAGCGAGACAGGGAGAGAAGGTTGGTGGGATGGATGGAGTGTCCTGCAGACACCTGTGGGTTGCTCTGAGCCAGCACCAGTGATATCTCCATCAAACCTAATTCCTTCTCCGTGCTGGGTCCCTGACACATGTGAAAGGTCAAAGCAGAAAGTGCTTTTGGCAGACGGAAACCTCACAGGGAAGAGAAAGACATCAGGGTCTACTCAGTGACAGGCTTACCAGCTGCTGCCTGCTGGGATGGACATGCTGGGGATGGGCACCGTAAAAGGCCAAGTCTATGGAGCTAAACCAGGAATTTTCTGTCTAGGTCCTCTGTCCTTTTTGTCAGACCTCCAATAGGAGCGGAAGTGGCTGCTTGCCCATTCATATAAGTCCCAGCTTGCCTGTCCTTTAATCCTGTTTTTATCTCTTCCTGCTTATCAGCTGTGATAATGGGCTCCATCAGCCTCCCCTTCACCACATGCCTCCCTCCACTGCCCCTGATGGGACCTTTGCCACAAAATGTCCCAGGCAGCTGCTCGCATCCCCTCGCCCTGGCACCAGAGACCTTGGTTCAGCTCCTTGCGGCTGAGGAGCCTGTCTGCAACCTGCCTCTCCTGCCCCAGCAGAAGTTCTGGGCAGCTTGCTGCACCCTGCAGATGGGATCTGCACCCCACACTCTCATCCCACAGCAGCAGGGGTTTTTGGAGTCTCTTGCTGACAATGCAAAGCCCCTTGAGGGATGCTTTTTGAGGGCAAACAGAGCCTAGTTTCTGTCTGCCACAGGTGTTGTCTTCTCTTCTTGCCAGCTGTGACCAGCTTGGGCTTCCCTGGGCTGCCACCCTCCACAAGCAGCTTCAAGGAGTAGCTGTCCCACAACCATGGGGCAAGAAAAGCCTTCAGCAGCAGAAGAGGTGGAGCAAAGCTCTGTGCAACCCACTGTTTTGCTGATCTTTAGAAGCCAGAAACTGAAAGCGGGTGAGCACTGACTTTAGCTTACCCGGACATCACTGACTTGCTGGCAAGTCCGAGCTGCCCTCCCACAGCCCTGCCCCAGCCCATCTGCAGCTTGGCCAGGGGCTCCCCTCTGCCCTGGCCTCCTGCCCTTGTCCTGGGCTCCCACCCATACTAGGCAGGGCTCCCCCACCTTTTGCCCTGGGCTTTATTTTGCTGAAGTGGAACAAAGCATGAAATATGAATGAGCCGCCGCGGCCTGTCGCGTGCTGCTGGGCTGGACCCTGATTCGATTAGTGCTGATGTTTCTTTCATGAGCCAGAGGCTTTCTCCTCTCCAGAGCTCTTTCTTTGCTGCAAACGCCCAGCTCAGTCACGGAAGCAGACGGCTGATTAACCACCCGCTGCCTGCCACTGCTCCTGCCTGCCTGCCCTCCGCTCCCTCCTCTTGTCCCCATCCCTGTCCCCATCCCTGTCCCGCACTGCCTCCTGCCGCTCCGGAGCCATCCCTGCTGCCTGAGACCTCATGCTCTCTGCTGCCGCTGACAGCATCTGGCTTTCCTGGGCCAGCATCTGCCACCGGTTGCTCCTACGCCCAGGGCAGAGCTGTTCTCATGATGGGATGGGGCTGGGAATGGCCAGGCATGGAGCGGCTCTGCTCGGGGAAGAGCTGGTGGGACCCTGCCTGATGAGGAGGCCATGAATCAAGGTGTGCCACCAGGTATCTCCTGTGTGAAAGACACACAAGCTTCTGCTGTGGAGACACAGGGTTGACTCCCAAACAGGCTTGTAAATGCTGTCTTTTCAGCAAGATCTTGATTTTCCTAATGACCAGGCCTGCAGAATTAGCCTGGCTCCTGAGAATTCAGCTGGGTTATTTCAGGCAGCTAATTGTACCTAGCAAGGATATTCCTACTGTTCAAATTTTTCAGTTATCTGGGACAACATGAGCACTAATGGACTTCCCGAGAGCTGCTCTGTGGGACTGGGAGAAGGGGACACAGAAAAGATCATAGTGCATCTGTCTTTCTCCCTGTCCCTGTGTTTTTGTAACATAACCTTGAAGCCTATATGTGCCATTGGCTTTAAAACTTTGTGCATCTCAACTTGCCTCAGCTTTCTTTGTGCAAGAACAGCCATTCCTCCCTGGCTCCATCTGCACACATGAATGTGTGGCTTATCTTCAGCAGGGGCTCGGTTGTCTCTTTCCCACACAAGCAGCTGCAGGAGGCATCAACAGCACCAGAACTTGACACAGAATTAAAGGCCTCACTATCTGCAAAGGGCTGGGTAATTCTGTGGCTGAAAACTTTCCCTCTGTCTTTCGCAGCCCTGGATTGCATCTATGCTGTTAATCATGTGCACACCTAAAATTTCCCAGACAGTACTGGTGGGGACCGAAAAATTTGTGAAGATTTTCAGCTCTAGCTGGCCAAGGGCAACCTGATCTGACTTTGCAGTCAGCAGTGCTTGGAGCTGGGGGCTGGATCATGGACCTCCACAGAGTCCTCGCAACCCAGATCTTTGGCTGAGCTTCGTTTCAGGACAACCCCAGCAATTCAGACCCTCTGGGCTGTGTGGTTTTGCTGTTTCCCTGCTGGAACAATCCAGTCTGTCCTCTCCAGTGTTGCTTTGCCCTGAGAAAAGCTCTTACATGTGGATTTCAATCACAGTCATGCACTACCAGCTCTGCTCCTGCCCAGAGACTCACTGACCTTCAACAGGTGCAATTCAGGGGATGGCACAATTAGCTCCAGAGCTAATTTTTCTGTCTGCCCACACATGGTGTGACTTCTTGGGTGCAGTTTGAGAAATGATAGTGGCACAATTAACATGAGCGGATTGCATACACCAGCTCTCTGTGCCTCCCTTGTGCTGCCCTTCAGCACAGGGGTTTCCATGCTCTGCTGCCCACGCTCCAAAGAAAGGCAACGTGATGGAGCAGGAACGACCTCCAGTGCATGACAGGTACAAGCCAGCCTGCTGAAATTAATGCAGCATTGACGGGCCAAGAGCCGAGATGCCATAAAAGCAGCCTGAATGCACTGATTTCAGTGCTTCAGCATCCGAAGGACTGACCCAGCTCCTACCCCCCAGTCCCATCGCCTCCCCTGTCCTGGGGCATCTGCTTTTGGGAGCACACCTCCCAGGGATGCAGCCCTTCCCCGGCAGCATTCGGGTGGGCTGCCTGCTTGGACTCTGCTTCCAGGCTCTTTCTGCCGGTCTGCCTTTGCCTCCCGCGTGGGGAGGGCAGGGACGGAGCCGGCAGTGGCTGGCAGCGATCCCACGGCCCCAGAGAGCACTTGACACGCGAATCCTCTCTCACACAGACAGCACTTCACATGCCACTGCTGGCACAACACAGCGAGCAGCCAGGGGTTTCTCTGACACACACGCTCTCCCTTGCAGGTCCCCAGGCTCATCCATCTCCCAGCCCCCATACCAAAGCTCTGGCGCGGTGAGGGGTCTGTGCTCATCAGAGCCTGGGGGCAGCGTGGCAGGCTCATGGCTGTGCCTCCCCTGCCTCTTCTCTGTCTTCTTCTGCCTCTCCAGTCCTCACTGTCTGGCTGCCTCATGCCACCGGGGAAGCCTTGGTGGGGATGGGGGTAGCTTTCCCCCCACAACATCCACTGAAATGGAGTCACTGGTGGGACATGACCATCCCAGTCATGGCAAGAAATTAGCCGCCCCATCAGTCCAGTATGAGCAACAGATCATTTTTCAAATTGAATTTGTCATTCTTGGCTCTTGTGGCCAGGCTTTATCATCTGTCTCAGTGTTCCCCCAGCTCCAGCTGACAGTCATTGGCACTACCATGGGCCAGACTCAGTGGTGTAAATCTAGGCACCGTGGGCCAAAACTAGTGGTGCAAATCCAGGCCCTTCCTGTGCTAGTTACAGTGGTCCTGCCCCGGAAGGTCTCTGCTTATCCTGCAGCTGCCCCTGATCCCACACTCGTTCTGCTACACCTAGCCTGAGGAGTGACCAGACCCTATGTCTACCATGGTGTGGTGATAACATCTCCAGATGTTCCTAAATCCTCATCTCCAGCTCTTGCACTTTGATTGGGACTGTTTTGAAGCCATTTACATGCACAGAGGGTTCAATACGTTTTTTCCTCTGTGCATTTGTGGTGCAGTTCATCTGCTCTTGCCTTAGCCATGCACCACACTCAGCCAGGTTGAGCCTGATCTGGGGCTCAGATCTCCAGTAAAGAGAGATGGGGGTCCTTGGGGGCAAAGTGAGTGATTCTGCCAGCAGACCATCACTGGATGCTATAAGTACTGGAAGGGAGGGACAGCAGACACACTGTTGAGGCAAGGCCAGATGTGGCCACCCAAGCACAGGAGATGCCACAGAGGATCCAGTCCAGGTGGGAAATTCAGGGGCTTGGAACTGGGAAAGTCCTAAGCAAAGGGGAAGCACTAACCCATGCCGCTGAGGTTTGTGCACCAAAGGGTAAACAACTGATGTGTGCAAGAGGATGGTTAGGGGTGACCTCTGGTTGCCCGTGTCAAAGCTGTCAGAGCAGAGACTTTGACCCTGGGGTAATGCAGAAGGGTGGTCCCCTGCCCAGAGATGCTCTGTACCCTGGCATGGCCCGGTGGGGTGGCTGCCAAGCCCTGCACAGGCTGTGGTTGCAGAGATGGTGGGTGTGCTCCTCTTCTCCTGGATGTCAGGCTTCGGACTCCATCTGCTGTAATAAAAGTGAAATTTCCCCAGCTTGTGTCGATCTGTCTGTGCTGGGGAAATGCCTGGTGCTGCCGGTGCTCAGCCGTGAGCAGGATGAAACTAGGGCAGGCAGGGATGGACTGGGCTGTGGATGCCATCTTGGGAAGCCTGGGAATTTTCCAGGAAGGCTGAAACATCCACTCAGCTTGATTAACAAGGATGCCAGGAGCAGTATAACTCCAGAAAGAGAACAGAGGGTGCTCCAACTGGTCCTTCCAGCATTGCTCACATGAGCAATGTGAGCTTTTTGCTGCATCCCTGTGATATATGAAGGTTTTCTGTGTGGATGTGCTGCTTGGATGCCCAGGGCCATGCACCAGAGGAGCTGCCACCCTGATTTCCTCACTGGGAGTGTCCCATCAGGGAAGCAGGTCTACTTGGTCCCACACGCACAGAGCATGCACAGGACAGGTGCTTTCACAGCAAAAAGCTGTTTTGTCTCTTCCTGGTGCTCTCCCTGGGTAGTCTGGGGCCATGTGTCTGGATGGGATGCCCCTGCTCCTGTGCCCACATCCCAGGGCTGTGTCTCTCCCAGTCCATGTCCCTCATGCCCTGCAGTCAGGACTCCTTACCCATCTGTGTTTGCTGCAGGGAGAGGAGGAAACCAAGCTCTCGCTTCAGGGGCAGGGCTGGACATGGCTCTGACTCCCGGAGCAGGGCTGGCCTTGCCTGCCTCCCTTCTCCTGGCTGTCTGGGGGCTGCCTGCTCCCAGCTCTGCTGGCAGGAACGTGTGGGCAGTTCCTGCCCATTTATGTGTGAGGAAAGAGAAAATACAGACTGGTGATTTTCTCTGGGGGGCTGAGCACAGATCAATCTCACTGTGTGCTCTGAAGCCTAAAGGACACCTTGAAAACTTCTTTTGTCAGGAAAGAAGCTCATTTTTCTCTCCCTGGGGCTCCCTGGGGACTTCCCATCAGATTTCCAGCATCTCAGAGAGCATCTTCCCTATGCCTACTTCCCCTGACACCTGCTGGCAGACTGTGCCCATGGGCTGCCGCTGAGCTCTGAGCAGGGGATCCCTGGACTGGGATGGGGTATAAGGGGCACCATTTTCATGGATGTGTGTTTTTGCCCGAGATCATTGCAGTTTCTGCTCTCTGTGGCTTCTTCCCCAGAGGTTTCATACCCCTGGATGGGGAAAGTGCCCGGAGAGAGAGAGTTTCATCCCAGTCCTTCTGGCTCTGTCACGGAGGCAGAGTTGGCTCTCCAGTGCTCACAGGCTCAGCGGCACAGGATCAGGCATGCAGATGGCTGCAAGAGTTTGGACATCTTTGCAGGGCCAGCCCAGCCCTCACCTGTCCCAGGAAATGTCAGGGCAGAGGGTCAGGTCAGGACATCGGCAGCACCCCTGCAGCTGGGGCCAGACCTGGCACGGCAGCTGGATCCAGGTGGTTTCCATGACACAGAAGTGTCCCTCTCCTTCCTTCCCATCACTCAGCTCCCTCCCTCCCTCCTGGCTTCTCTGCCCCCCAAGCCCAGCTGTGCCTCAGCCACTGTGCTTGGCACAGCAGAGGGGAGACAGAAACCCATGTGGAGAGGGTGAAACAGAGTTTGGGGCCAGCAGATACCTCATAGACCATCCCCCATCCCCTTGTGTACTGTCGTCGTCCCCCCCCCTCCCCCCCGCCCCCAGCTGCTTACGGCAGGAACAAATTAGGGATGAAAGGTTAAGGGGACAAACCCTCGTAAAGGTGGCAAGTAGCAGACTGACTTTTCCAAGACTGCCACCACCAATCCATGCCCCCAACTCTGTGGCAAGCTAAGGTCACCTCAGCCCTTATCTTTCTCCAGATGGGAGAGTTTGATGTATGCATGGAAATGTCCCCATGTCCCATAAGCTCCCGTCAGGGCCCCTCACTTTGATACTGTAATTTAGCAACATGAAAACAATTGCGTTCTGAAATTAAGCATACAAGGAGCTCTCCTTAAGCTGGGGGAATTATTTCCACATCATTTCAAATTTTCTGCTCTATTAATTTCCCTCTAGTCTGTCATTTTCTTCATTTGTCCCAAGGCTCCTGGGGTTCAGCAGAGCCAGGACTATGCATGATGCTTGGTCCCTTCTCCTCGGGCCAAATGGTGGCTGTATATCTGGAGGCTCAGCCAGGTCCTGGACTTGCAGAGCAGAGCTGCCCCAAGGCGATGGATGCTTCTCCAGCTCAGCATTGTCTCCAGTCCTTCAAAAGCAGACCTCACACTAAACACAATGACATAAAGCTGCCTCGGTCCCTGACGGCACCAGGCATCCCCCAGCAGTGTGTCCCCTCTCAGCAGTCTCCCACCTTGGCCCGGTGATGGAGGGAGCTGGGAGAGGCTCGCACCAGGATGCCTGGCCTTTCCGCAGGGATGCTGGCAGTAGTAAAGGCTGCTGCCACCTCTTGTCCTCTCCTAATGGTACATATGGTGTCATGGAGGGCAGGTGTCAGCAGGAGGCTGCAGCCTGCAGGGGACAGTTGTGCTCTGGGAGGCCAGCATGTTCCACTGGGCACGGGGCAGAGCACCCCAAAACCAGGAGCCTTTGCCTCAGCCTCTTCCAGCCTGGGTCCCAGAGCAGTTCAGGAGCACAGATCCATGCTTTGCCCCTCTCCTCGGCCTTGGAGCTCACATGCACACCCTTGCCCAACAGCATGGGCCCTTAAAAATGGGAATCAGTCTGAAAAGGTTTAAATTACTTCTGTTCTTGCATTGCACACAAGCTCCAGCTTCTGGTCAGGTTTGCAAGATGCACCTTCGGTAAGTTTGCAGATAACACCAAAATAGGTGAGAGTGTTGATCTGCTTGGGGGTCAGAAGGCTCTACAGAGGGGTCTGGACAGGTTGGATTCATAGGCCAAGGCCAATCGGATGAGGTTCAACAAGGCCAAGTGCCAGGTCCTGCCTTTGGGTCACACCAACCCCATCCAGTGCTACAGGCTGGGAGCAGAGTGGCTGGAGCTGCCCAGCAGAAAAGGACCTGGGGATGTTGGTGGACAGCCCACTGAACAGGAGCCAGCAGTGTGCCCAGGTGGCCAAGAAGGCCAAGAGCATCCTGGCCTGTGTCAGGACTAGCGTGGCCAGCAGGAGCAGGGCAGTGATGGTGCCTCTGGACTGGGCACTGGGGAGGTCTCACCTCGAGGGCTGGGTTCAGTTCTGGGCCCCTCACCACAAGAAGGACATTTTGATGCTGGAGCGTGTCCAGAGGA
>JAOQGH010000008.1:8698770-8711256 GCA_025769975.1 Gallinago jamesoni
TGGGAAGAATGACTTTCCTGAGAGGGTGGTCAGGCCCTGGAACAGCCTGCCCAGGGAGGTGGTGGAGTCACCATCCCCGGAGGGATTTCAGAAACGTGTAGACATGGCACTTCAGGGCATGCTCTGGTGCCTGGGATTGTTGGGTTGTGTCTGTTTGTGGGTGTGTTGTGTTTTGTTGGTTTTTTTGGTTTGTTTTGGTTTTTTGTGGTTGGATTCAATGATCTCAAAGGTCCCTTCCAACCATGAATATTCAGTGATTCTGTGATTCTTTGCAACCTTCTCACCCCTGCTTGCATCCCAGGCTGGCAGACTGCAGCAGCCCAGGACTGCCCCCTGATAAAACAACGTCACCCTCACTGCTTGTTCTTTCAGTGTCTCTCCACACCTGCCTTCAATGGCTTCTTTTGTGGGAAGGAGGTAATATCAGCTGCTCTGCAAAGGGCCACAGCACTGAGATTTTGGGGGCTGAAGGCTTTATGGGTGCAGTGCAATCAGAGGATGGTGCTGCAGGTTTGTGCATTTGGCCTCCTGTTGGGATGCAGCCCAAAATCGTGCTCGTGGAGAACCATGTCAGGAGCACAAGATGGAAAAGGTTCTCTGATGCAGAAGGATGGGTTTGCTACCCTGTGTTGCTGATCATGCTGTCCCAAGGAGCTTATTATTTGTAGTCCCTCTGCTTCCTACGTGTTTGATTTGCACCCCCAGTTACTCAGCCACTGGGCAAGCCACAATGTGGGTGAGCACTGAGAGGGTGTTTTGGCTGTGCTTGGGTGCTGCACCCTACTCATACCCTACAGAGATCCTTCTGAAGGGCCCCTCCAGAGCCTGACTCAGAGATGAAGGCAGTACTCCCCTCCTCTTCCCCCCCCTCCATTTTGATCCTTCTGCCTCACTTCCAAGCTGCTCTTCCCAGGTGATCTCAAGTGATAACTTCTGCTATTCCACAACAATTTGCCTTAAAAAGCTGCTCCACACTAACTTTGCACTGCCTTTCCATCAACACCCAGCAGCTGAACAATGGGTGCTGGCAGAGGACTCTGCTGAGCGGCTTCTGCCCTCGCTAAGTTACTGTGTGTAAATGGACATATTTCTGCTAATGTTCTTATGGGAGATGGTAAGAGACCAGTCTCTGCCCTTTTAATTTCATTTAGAGGCTGAATAATACCACATCTTGGTTTGCTCTTCTCTGCAGCCACTGCTTCCTTAGGAAACAGGTGCCTGGAGAGCAGAGTCCTTTGCCTTTCCATGGGGTGGCATCTGTGTCAGAGCTGGTGGGGGATGTTCAGCCCATGTAAATGTTTTGCAAAGTTGCTTCCAGTGTCTGCCCTCGGGTGCTGGCCTGCGGCTGGTCTCTTCCAAGTGGTGCTCAGAAGAAGGTGCCTGGTGACCCCCTGGCAGTGCCCGTGCTCCCTGGGCAAAGGGAAGCAGTGAAGCAGAGGCAGGTCAGAATCCATCCTCACCCTGCTCTTGCGTCTTGCCAAAGGAACACAAACCCAGAAGACTGTTCCTGAAACCTGTCCTCAGACTGGTCCTGTGGCTGGGGTAGAGCATTTCCCATCCAGCATCCACCTTGGCTCGTGCTGTTGGTAGTTGAAGTTCTAGGTGTACATATGCTGGTATGTGGAAAAACAGTTTCCCATTCCCCAAGGTTTTTTCTGGAAACCAGGGTTATTATTACCCTCTGCACCTTCGCCCTGATCTGTTGTATTCTGTCAGTGCAGAGGGTTAAACCTGGAGCTGTAAAGCAGATGTCAGCCACACAGTGCTGGTGGAGCAGATGGCCCGTGTTCTCCCTGTCTGTGTGCTCCTGTTCAGCAGCAGCCACCTCCTTACCTGCTTCAGGTCCCAGCTGAGCCAGGTGGTCGGTGACGCTCCATGCCAGATATTGCAAAGCCCACCTGCCAGCCTGCCTGCTGCTCCCTGGGACTGCCTGCCCAGCCCTGTCCCCTCTGTCTGCTTCCCTCTTCCTGAGATCTCAGGGCTGCTCGTGCAGTGTCCTGGCTCTAGCTCTCCTACCCTTCCTGCCCTTTGTGCTTTCTTGTGGCTCTCCTGCAGACCTCTTGTTTCAGGACTGGTCCTCTGCCCCTGTGCTGCAGCTGAGCGATGGAAGCAGGATGCTCTCCAGCCTTGGGAGCTGGATTAATCCCCCTCCTCAGCAGTCTTCATACATTTACTTCCCCATGGTTGTCCTTCATTAGCATCCCACTGCTGTCCTCCAGCTGCTTTCCCTCTTTACACCATTTCCAAGATTGGTAGGACTTTATGAATCATTTATTTTAAGCAGCAATTATTGTACAAACAAGTTATTAATACTGTGGCTAACAGCTTTCTCTAAACATCAGAGACAAAGCATGAGGCATAAGCATTGCAGAAGGTGGACTGAGGGAAGGATTTTTTGGGTTATGTGAACCCCCCCACCCTTTGCCCACTCACAGAAGCAATTTCAGGGAGGCCTGTGGGGTACCTGGTCCAAGTAGCTCTCCAGCGCGGGGCTCAAAGGCAGAAGGCAGGGACAGTCTGGCAGGAGTAGAGCAGCAAAGTGACCTCCTGCAGCCCAGGGCATGGTGTCATGTCGTCTGTACTGGAGATTTTGAAGGACAGGCCCAGAGAGGACTCTACCAGTAGGTGTCCCAGAGGAGCAGGGCCTTCCACCAAACATCACCAGTTGTCTTCTGCAGTGGTAAGAGCCCTGGGGGCTTGGGAGGGTGTGAGGCTCCTTCTGCTGCCCAGGCTGAGTAGCTCCTGTAGCTCCATCTCAGGGGAGCAGGACTCCCTGCCTGGATGGTGCTGCAGGTGCCAGGGGTTAAGGAGGCTTCAGAAGGGGTTGGGCAGGATGTGAGGAGAGTGATGCTCCAGCACGGCATCTTCCAGGGCAACTTGCAAGAAAGAGAAATGCCAAGCTGTCTGTAAAATGATGCCTTTCTGCAGCAGGGTAAACACCACAACCCTGAGCATCTGGTCAGTGGGGAAAACTTCAAAGCTGAAAACAAAGCCAATTCAGTCACAGCTGCGAATCCTGCTAGGATAAATGGTGTTTGCACAACCTCAATTACTTCAGTTAATTTGCAATATAATATACAAGGTTTCCTGGTGACAGCTAGCACGGCAGCATTGCTTTGCCTCTTACAGCACCCACCAGCCACCATCCCATCCAAGCCCCAGGGAAGCACAGGGACGGTCCCAGACCCTTTCTGCAAGCAGTGAGCACCCTACCAGGGGGACACCCTGCGTTAGACCGGCTTGTGCTTTCCTGGGACCAGTTGCCCAGGGGATGGACCAGCCCCTGGGACTTGTCAGCCTTGTCACAGAATCACAGAATCACCTACGTTGGAAGGGGCCAACCAATAATAATAAAAAGAAAACACAAAAAAACCCAAACCGAAAACAAACAAAACCAAACAAAAAAAAAACAAAAACAAAAACAAAAAAACACCACCCACACCACGCAAAACACCACCCAACACTAATACATATCCCCGAGCACCATGTCAACTCGCATGTCAACCTGCATGTCCTGCACACACCGGATGAAACAAAGGAGCACTTCAGTTGCAGGGACTGGGTTCAAACAGGCAAGAGAAGCATGTGGAATGTGCAGCGGGGAGCAAGGGGCTTTATCTCGCCTCGCAAGGAGGAGATGGGGGCTGGGAGGGTTGAAGTCCTTGGAGGAAAGGCAGGTTCAGGTGGAGAAATCAAGCCCATGAGGCTGGTGCATGCCGGCTTCTCCCCACCTGCCCTTGGAGAGCAGAAAGATGGATGTTGGCACTGCTGCTGTGCGAGCAGCCCAGGCAGGGCGGCTGTGCCACTGGCAGCCAGGCATGTGGCTAATGGAAGCCGAAAGCATCACCTCCTCCAGTTGCCCGCACCATCCCCGGTGCTGGCACGTGCGGCACATGCTGGCCTCTCTCTGCAGCCCCCTCGGGGAGCATCCCCCACCTCACAGCCCCCCGGAGGGACCGCGGCATGGACCAGGGTGCGGTTTGCAGTTGCAAGAGTTGCAGGAAAGCTCTTTTAGCAACTTCTTCAAAGCTGGTGTGTTAGAGGCTGGGGTCACAGAGAAGCCATTCCCTCTCGCTTCTCTGTGAGCTTTTCCCTCAAACACACAAAGCTGTTTTCAAACAAATTGAAATGAATCACCTCTACTCCGCAGACAAACTTTTCTCCCCCTCATTCTCCTTTGAAGATGCTCACAACATGTTGCACTTATCAAGACTAATTTGAGGAAAACAGAAAAAAAAATATGCAAACTACAGACTCAGGCCCCTGAAGACTAAAGCACTGTCTAAGAGCTCTTCTAAGGCGTGCAGATGCAATGAGGCTGCCTTATCTTGGAGTTAGCGCTGGAGTAGAGAGCCATGTAACGAGGGACTATTTCCCATCTGCTGCATAAATCTAAAGTTACTTCAGGCAGAATGAGGAATCAGAAGATACTTCAAAGGCATTTGAGCTCTGTATCTGTGTCAAACTGCAGCTCTAAGCACTCTGTGTTGCCCTCCTATTAAAGATGAACTTTTGTACTCTGTTAGACATCTTAAAAAGCATAAAACATAAGTTCATTTGCTTTTCAAGTACTCCCACCCCCACCCCCTGCTCAGCTCCTTTGCAAAATAGGAGGCTGTTAGGATATTTGTGAACAAACAACCCTGGGTTTGCTGCAGAGGTTTCATCTTCCCTGTCACACAGGAGGCCTGGGCTGGGGGCAGCTGCAGCTCCCCAGCCTTGCCTGGCACCGAGGGGAAATGCCATCGTGGTGTCAGTGGCACGGTGGGACCAGGCACCTGCTTCCCACGGACGTGCCCCCAGCATCTTCTGGGCTGAAAGTGTTTGTGGCAGGGGAGATGCAGCTCTTCCCTGCCAGAGACCTGGGGAGGTTTGCAAGGGTGACTGACAAGACAACTATTTACCTTGTGGAATTTGTGGCTTTATCAGCATTTTTTGCAAAATGAGATGAAATGTGGAGAGGTTTCAGCCATGAAAATGAATCACTTCATTTTAAGCTAGCACTAAGCCCCATAGCCTGGAGTCCTCATGGGATGCTGTGACATCCCCACGCAGGTCAGTAGCCATGTTACTCTACAGGACTCCACGCAGCAGTGCCACAAGCACTGGGGGAGATGCTGGCTGGGTGGTGCAGAAGGAAGAACAGCACAGGAGGCCCTTGGCTGGAATCAATTTATGACACTGAAACAAAACAAAGGGCTTCACTTTTTCCAAAACCCACTGTGCATTTGCCAGCAGATTTAGTGCTTTAAATGGTATTTCTGGACAGGATTGGGAATGCTTCTTTAATGAGCAACAGTCCCATTAGTGATGGGACACCCAGGAGGGAGTATGGCCCCAACGAGATGTGCACAGCCAGGAACTGGAGAGGATGGGAGAGTCAAGGCCAAGCAAAGTCTTCAAAATCTCCAGGGTCTGAAGGGAATATTTGTCAGCAGCAGTGGGAAAGATGAGTATAAGAGGAGAAGGAGAAAGTGTTAGGAAGAAAGGGAAGAAGACATGGGTAGGGCATTTTACAGAGTCATCAGAGGCAGGGAGCACAGTGAGAGTGATTAAGGGTTTGTGATTCAGGTGTGAGACAAAAGGAGGGGAGCATCCATATGGGAAGAGGAAACCGAGAACAAGGAGGAGTTCAGAGTCTGCCAGCAGATGGGCAGGAGGCGATTAGTGCAAACACAGGGAGGGGAGAGCTGGAGGACCAGCAAAGGAGGACACAGGTATGGGAGAGCAGGCTTGCAAATGGCTGCAACAGTGAATTTCTGCACTGTCTTCCTTGGAGAAGGTGCAGTCTTGGCAGAGGTAAATGCTGTGCAATGCCAGTACCTGGCTAAGTCATCAGGGATGAGATGGGGTCCTGGTTGATGCAAACCAGGGGTCATGGGCGCAGCCAGTCATGTAGCATCCCTGTCACCTGCGTTGTATTCAGGTGAGAGGGTGCACTGGGTGGTGATGGGGTACAGCTGGCAAAGTGATGGATATGGGGGAGCACAAAAGGTATGAGCTTTCAAATTAGGAAAGAAAAAAATGCTAGCAACTGTGCCTTAAGTGTGGGATTTCCACGTCCTGGCTGGAGCTGCTGCCCACATGGCTGCGCAGAGCCAGAGATGGGGGCAGAATGAGGGCAGGTTTGTACAGACTATGCTGAAACCACTTGAGCTTCCCATGTTTGGGAGCCCCTCCTGTACTCCCAAAGTGTACTTGCACCCTGCCCTGAGAAGTCCAGGGTCTGGGGGCACAGCAGTGACAGGACGTGTCCTTTCCTCCTGGTTTGTGCTTGTGTCTCAGTGGGATGGGCCCTAGCCCCAGGTGAGACCAGGATCCATGCTGAAGGAGGTCCTCAATAGACCTATTTCCAGCCTGTGAGAAGTTGTCCTGTGCCAGCAGTGCCTCAGTTTGGGCTGGACTGCTCTCATGTGAAGTCCTTCAAATATATTTGGCAGTCCAGGTTGATGCCAATGCTCTCCCCACCCACCCCCCCACACAAGTTACCCAGAGGGGAGTGGAGGCTGGCTGCATGGATTTGGAAAGTTCCATCAAATCAAATGCAGAAGAAATCAGACCTTCTGTCCCGGGTTGTTAGAGATTTACAAATCCCTCTCTAATTTTCATCAGCAGCAGCAAATGAGCAGTACAGGGGAGCAATTTTCTAGCAAGCTTGGTGAATGGATTTGGCCTGGACTGTTGCCTGCTCGTGGCATGCGTTTTCCCAGTCCCTCCAACTCATGGTGGGGCATCTGAGAGACTGTAGCTACCTGCACAACCTCTCTTGCATGAAGCAGCAGTGTGGATTGAGCCCGGGACTGGCATGAAGCCATCTGGGCTCTGTGTGGCATGGGGAAGACACCGCAGGTAGCCCACAGTAGCACAGCAATCCACAGGACAAGGACACCCAGAGCCAGCCCAACACCTTTGGCAGTGCTGTCCTCCAGAAACACATCCCTTCTCATTTCCAGCTCCCAGCCCTTCAGCGTTCTTCATCACATCCCTCTCACTCTCATCTTCCCAGGCTGAATGGCCCTAATCCATTCAGTCTCTCTTCATGTGGCTCTTCTGTCTCTCTCCCACCATCTTTCATTTGACCCTGTTTCTACTTGTAAGGCATCATTTTTTGGGTGCAAAGGCCAGAACTTCCCATGCTGTTCAACTCAATTCATACTAAAGTGTCTGTGTTGTTCTCCACACTTTTCTTAATAAATTTGCCTTTGTCTTTGCTGCTGGGCATAGTTTCAAGATACTATCAGGGAGCTCCAGATGGCTCTAAGATCCTTTCTGTGTGGTCACCACTAATTTGGAGCCCATCACTCTGTACAGCTCAGGTTTCTTTTCTATCTGAATTATTTTGTGTCTTTTGGCGTGGACTCAGGGTGCCATTTTATCTCCCAACCAGCCATCATTTTGATGTTTTTCCACAACTCTTCATGCTCACTGTCAGATCTGAACATTTTGAATACACTTGCGTTGCTGCCTCAGTTTTCACCATCTCTTATGGGTGTTATAAACATGCTAACAAGCCTAGGACTCTGTCTAAATCCCTGGGCCTCTGATAATGAGCTCTTCCATCATGAAAACTAGACTCCTCTTCCTAGTTTTTTTTTTTCTCTCCTTGAATCTGTTTGTCAGTCCACAGCGCTGAACTGTGGCACCTTAGCATCTATAAGAGCCTTCCTGAGGGACATTAGGCGCAGCCTTTTGAGGTCCAAGTACATGATGTCAACCTGACATTGACATTCTTCTTCATGTCCTTTTTGATCTGTCCAAGGTCTGAGAGGCCTGATTCCTCTTTACAGAAAATCTCAGGGCACTTTCTAAATGAATGATGTTTATCCAGGTTTATTTATCAAGCCTGCTCCTCAATGTAGTTTGCTCCAGTTGCTTGGTATGGCATCCAGACCCGCTGGCTATATGCTGTCCAGATAACCATGGATATTTTTTTTATGGGTTGGTATCCCATCTGTCACCTTCCATGCCGATTTGTGGTTACACATTGGAGTTTGCAGCTGATCTGATTTCTTCGGGAAGTCTTGTCTGAGTCCCACATGGTCCTGGTCATGTCGTTTGCTCAGTTTGCAACTCTTTAGTCACTCAATTTGCTCTAACACCTCTTCTGAAGCCTCTCTTTAGAGCAATTTCTCAGGTTTATCCCCTGGAAAAGCCCTTGTGGTGTGGGAACTTCCTGGATCGTAGTTGTGCAAAATGCCACTGCAAAGGTTTAATTTTTATTTTTTTTTTGTGGAGCTATGTGCTACTCCTTTAATACATTTTCATCTTTGAGAGATGACAGCCTCCTGATGAACTGGCCTCCTAAAGTGTGGGAAAAGTTGCATTCTTAGCTTTTAAGGTACTAATAAGTCGCTCCTAAAAATAATTAGTATAATCCATTATGGTTTTGCGCTTAATTTGCCAGGCTCTCGGCACATTTCTGTTTTCCTCATTTGGAAGCTACTCTCTTTCTAAGAAACTGGTTCACTGTCCAGTTTAGCCATAGCAGCCTTTTAAAACCTAGCAATCTTATTTATAGTGTTTAAAAGAGTGTTTCTCCACCTTAACATACAGCTGATGGCAGTGCAGAAGTTTTACAAATATTTAAACACTGCTTATATTTTTAGGTTTTTGCAAAGTAGTCTAGTAGTGCCCTAAAACCTAAAAATACGGTTTATCATATTGGAAGATAGCAGAGGCAGTTATGGACTAACAAGCATGACCAAGACCCCCAAAATGGATTTACCTCGTTTGAGAGGCTTTTCCATTAATTTGTTTCACTCCAGGCAAATTATATGTGCCTCTCAAATCAGGCTTAGTGAAGATCTTAGTCACAAACAATTGGTCTCAAACCTCAGAGATCAAGGGTAGTTGATATCTCTTTTTTCCTCTAATCTAATTTGATTCCCAATAGCCTGTGGCTAATGCAGGCACACAATGCACCAGACAGAGCATTTGCAGCAGAGACAGGGACGTACAAGGCAGTGTTAAGATCATACTTACATTATTATCTACGGCTACGGCAGTTGCCAGCAGTGCTGGGAGGATTTGGGGACTGGAGGAGCACAGAGACCTTGGCCTGACGCAACCACAGTCAAGAAAGGGGATCACCATCTTTTAAATATGGAAAGGGATTATCCGATTTCAGTGACAATTCTGTTAGCACATAAAATCTGCATAAACTGCCTGTGACCACCTTGACACGGAAAATTAAGAGATTGATAAACACACATAGGGAAGTGGTTTCCCAAGCAGGGAGAAGGGGACAAAGGGGTTTGGGATTAATGCCATAGCAAAGGGCCAAGGCAAGAGTGAGGCTGGTGTTGGAAATGCAGGTCTGCATCATGGAGCCAGAAAAACAGCATCCCCCAGACAGACTGAGAAGGATGGTCCATCACTGCCTGTGAGTGTCTCTCTGTCAGGTCCCGCTGACCACCTGCAGGGCCAGAAACAATTTTTCTCCTTAATAATTCCTCTCACTCCCTCCTCCCCACTCCCCCCACCCCCCCAATAACTCAGTGTCTTGGTTCTCTTCCCTGCAGGAGCTTCCCTGAAACAGCTGGACTGATATACAGGAGAAGACCAGCCAGGCCTGACACCTCTGTCACCATAACTGAGGTCAGAAAGGAAGCTCTCCCAACCAGAGAGGCAGAGAGACTGCTATTTTCCCTCTGTACTATAGGTTTTGCCCTCTTTCTCCTAGGATTTGCAGGAATTTTCCCCAGAGAGATTGCCTGCAGTCAGTTCTCTTTCTTGATACCTGCCTAGCATTGCAAAAAAAACCCTGTCTTTGCCTTAATATTTTAAGAGGCTTGGGAAAACTGCAGTGAATGTGCTTTTCGAGCCAACATCCCTAATTACCATCACTGAGGTCCAGCCTCTCCTTGACCCCCTGATCCAAGTATATTGTTTTCTTCTGACAGAGCAAAGGATGACCTTAGGAGACCTGGATGAAGCAAGAAGGCATGAATAGGGGGACAACAAATGGGGCAAGTGACAGCCAGAGATGGTGTAGGGTTGAGCTGCAGCCAGTGTCCATAGGGATAGTTTCTGCAGTCCAAGATGCTGAAGGTGTTGAAGGCCTAAAGAAGAGGAAAAATGCCATAGAAGAAGCTTGAAAATTGCGGGGATTTGCTAAAACTCCAGCTATCTGCATCCCACGCCTTCATTGGACACCAAAATAAGCACAAGACTAGAAAGGATCACCTAGGTACTGCTGGGGAATCCTTGCCAAGGGAAAAGTATGTGGTTTGGGTGACACAAAGACTGTCTTTGTCTAAAAGCACAGGACAAGACCACAGATTGTGCCCATGGAGATTGCTGAAATACAGAGAACCCCTGAATCTTTCTCCTCACCCATAGGTATGGTCTAGGCTCCTGTGGAGCTCCTGTGCTGAGAAGGGTCCCGCAGGGCATTGTGGAGCTGATCTACAGCAGCTTTGTGCCAGCCACATCCTGCAAAGGCCCCTGATGGAGAAGTCCTGAAAGGGGGATGAGGCAGGTCCTTGGCTCATAGTGCAAGGGGAGAGATGTGTTGAAATTCAGCACAGCGCACCCAAGTGCTTCTTTTTAAATTCTCAATTTAGCAGCACTCACATCCTAGCAAATGATACCAAAACTGCAGAATGCAGTTCTGCAAGGAGAATATAGATGGGATGTCGGGGTGAGGAACATCACTCCTCCTGCAGAGCTTGCCTGTACATCCTGAACCAGAAGCGTGCAGGAAGATGCTCAAGTTCACTTGCATGTCTGAAAATGTGACAGCGTCCACTAGTACACGAGAGTAAGAAATACTCCAGCTTTCAACGAGTGAATGGCAGTGGAGCAGCAAGGACTCATCGCCTGGGGTCTGGGTCATGAAGACCCACCACCTATTTGTGACTGATGGCTTGGCTCTTCTTTAAGTTTGTTGTGTTCACCTTTTCATGGGGAAGATACTATTTTCTCTGTTACAAACTAGTACAAATCCTTACCAAGAGTCCATTCTCGATATCAGGCTGTCTCCAAGGCTGCCTCCTGTGAGAGCCTCAGCAGACACAGAAGTCTGGCCACTGGGTCACTGCTGTGCAGGCTGAAGATCTGACTTGCTGCTGTCCTCACTCACAGCCAGGCATTGCTGAGTAGACACAGCTTTGGCTGGGAGAGAGACCAGTCATGAGAAACATCTCTCTCATCAGACAGAGAGCTGATCAGACATGAATTGCATGGAGCTGCCTGCATCCAGGAGAAGCACTTTCTGCTCCTCCTCCACTGGGAGGAGTGGGAGAAATACTCCAGACTTTAAAGAGGATCCAGAGATCAGCTTACTCCGGGGGCTGGCAGTAAGATGGTTCAGTTCATGTGTCATGGATCATGCTAAAGTCTGGTGGAGCTAACGTGCAGACAGGCTTGCTGGATCTTCTCAGCCTTTTTCACAGTCACAGCCCAAAGGCTATCAAGATGAGCCTTGATAGATTTCTCAGCACCTTTGCCTTCCAGGTGTTTGGTAGTGTTTGTGTCCCAGCATAAACTGCAGACCCTGAGGGAGGGACATGCAGCCACCACCCTGGGAGAAGTGGTCCATTGTGGAATCCAGCCTGAACCATCCTGGAGAGGCAAAGCCTAGGAGGAATGCGGTGGCACAGTAAGGGCTGTCCCTTTGCCTTCCCTGCTCCAGAATGCACTTCTCATCCCACTGCAAAATCCCCACAAGACAAGATGCCAGCAGCCATGGAGGGCCCGGGACCTGCATGAGGACCAGCCCGTCTTGTTTGATTACCAGCAGATGGAGGATGCATGCAAGAGAGAGATAATTAATGAATTGTGACTTTCCCAGCCTCCAGACTTTGGATTCTATTGATCTCAGTTTTATCTGGAGTAGTTGAGACAATTAGGAGGGAACACAGCAGCAGAAGTTAATTACCAATGGAATGGAAACTGTGTCTTTCAATTTATTAAACTTTTATCACAAAGCAGCACTGCTGCAGAAGCACTGGGAGAGACAGCGTGCCTCCCTGCATCCTCTGTGCCACACAGGGCACTCCCCACTCTTGACAATCAATAATAAATGATAAACTCCTCCTCCTCCTCCTGAGCAGGGCCAAGGCTCCCGTGCCAAGCCCCCAGGAGTGAGCCCTCGGAGGAGAGCATCTGGGTTGCTTGGACAGGCAGTGCTCACCCCCTGCAGGAGCCTGGAAGCTGCTGCTCAGCCCTGCCTGCACCCCACTGGGCTGGCAGCTCTTGCAGGCAGGAGATGCTCTGCGGGTGCCCGGGACAACTTATTGCTATTCCTGTCCTGATTCTCAGGTGGAAGGCACAGTGAAGCACACTGAGGTGGATGCTGTGGGCAAGAGGAAACAGCACAGGCTAGTTGGGGAGGAAGCAGCCCAGCTCAGAGAGCTCCACTGGTCATGGCTGGGTTAAAATGGTATGAATGGTATGAAGCTGGGCGAGGGAGATTTAGATTAGATATTAGGAAGAATTACTTTACTGAAAGAGTGGTCAGGCACTGGAACAGCCTGCCCAGGG